>VOQJ01047481.1:1385-46402 GCA_015052665.1 Apistogramma diplotaenia | reverse complement strand
CACACACACACACACACACACGCACACACACACACACACCTTTCTGCAGATATGCTGAGATTTTTGCCTCTAATGTGTGGTTTTAAAAGTTTTCAAGCAGCAAAGCAAAACTATATTATACCTTGATACACCCAGATTAAATGCCAGAAAGAATCTATATTAGAAACAAAAATGCAATTTTTAGAAGAGACACTGATGCATTTTTATAAATATGGTGCTTTGTCTACATGAACAGCTGTGTGCAGTGGCTCAGGTGTGTTTTGATCTCTCCTGAGGCTCCGGGATGTGATATAGCCTTTTAATGAAAGGTTTGTAAGGATAAAAAAATGGGGCAAAAAAAAAAGAAATTCTTGCAACCAAAGAAATAAAGCAGCAGCGCTGTTGACTATTTGTATATTGTTATTTAAACAACAATCTGAGAACCCATAGACGAGTCTACTGACTTAGCCCCTGGGAGCAGTGACTCATTTTTCAGGGCTTCGTTGTGTATGAATCCAAATACACACACAAAAAAAAAAGGCTGATAAAAAGCAAAAATGACAGTTGCTGGTGGTTTATAGATTGGTTTCGACACTTTACCCGCATGGAATAAAACAGTGCTCAAATCTGATTGGTCAATAGCAATTAGATTACAAAAGGACAACAAACAGTAACCAGAAAGCTTCTGGTGCCAAGAATCCTGTCCCTCGGCTGCAGATTCTGCATATTTATGTGCATGTGATAGCAACATTCAATTTAATTCAATTTTTCTATAGCATCTCGTGCTGCTGCATATAAGCAAAACATGTCAGTCATTCACCTTCATTCATTTGAATATTTAAAGGTTGCCCTCATTTTTCATAATAGCAAACTGACTGCTTTGGGAGGAAGAGACAGAAATGTGAGGAAAATGTGGAACCGTTATACTGAAAACAAAACAACAATAATAAAAAACCCAACAGAACAAATAAAAACTAAAACATTTGTACAATAACACAACCTTTTTTTGTGTTTTTATTAATTACTTGACAAAGAAAAACAGAAGTAATTTGATAAAACACAACCTTGGAACAAATAAGCTCAATGTTAACAGCTGAGGGAGATTTTAACACTGGGGTCTGACTAATACATGAAACCACTTTTTTCTCAGATTTTATATTCAAGCACTAAATGTTCAATAATTACAATGTTGTGTCTCAAACAGTGTGCTGTGAACTGGTGGCTTTTGACTCTCTTATAATTTGCGTGCTCTTCCTGATTATTAACCAGAACCAGGATTCTGAATCAGGCTCTCTGACCACTTTTGAAATATTTTATTGTGAACAGTGGAAAGTACAATACATACTGCACATTCACACCTTGTTAATACTGAGTCGGACCCCCTTTTCTTCTTCAGAAATGCCTTAATTCTTTGTGGCACAGATTTAACAAAGTGCTGGAAACATCCCTCAGAGATTTTGGTCCAAATTGACATGATAGTGTCACACAGCTGCTGCAAATTTGTCGATTGCACATTTGTGGTGTGCCTCTCCTCTCTTGTGTTCTTCTTAGCTGACAGGAGTGGTGCCCGGTGTGATCTTCTGCTGCTGCTGTGTATTCACAGATACTTTTATGTGCACTTGGCTGTTATTTGAGTTACTGATGCTTTCCTATCAGCTCAGTCTGGCTATTCTCCTATGACCTTTGACATCAACGAGACATCTTTGCGCAGAGAATAGCCGCTCCCTGGATATTTTCACTTTTTCAGACCATTCTCTGCAAATCTTAGAGATGGTTGTGCAGGAAGATCCCAGCAGATCAGGAGTTTCTGAAATCCACTGGTACCATCCCACCTGATGCCAGCAAAGTCACTTAAATCACCTTTATTCCCCATTCTGATGCACAGTTTGAACATCAGCAGGTTGTCGTGACACCCAAAGTTGCTGCCATGTGATTGGCTGATTAGATATTTGCATTAACGAGGCGTTCAACAGGTGTAGCTAATAAAGAAGCTGATTAATTTCAACAATAAACATTTTCTCAAGATGCACATTTTTTTTTTACAATTCTAACATTCTGTTAAATTTATACATAAGCATACAGTATATAAACATGAAATTGCTATTTACATATTAATATTTAACTAAGAACAGACCATTATAAATTGATATTCGGGAAAAGTGAAGAAATAGTGTCTGCTGGCTGTGTTCGACGTATCAAAACATTCGTTTTACAGGCTACAGCACACAAACTCACTCAAGAGCAAACCACGAGTCGTGAAGCAAATGCACGGGTCTCCGTCGAAGCCGCACTTGTCTCTCTTCGACTTGATAAACTCATGTAGCATGAAGCTGCATGCCCTTCAACTGACGGGTAAGATTTAGTTTATGTAAACAACAAGCAAATTATGCATTCAGCTATCGAGCTGGATGTGAGCAACATCTGCCCACTGCGCTGTGCAGTCAGCTAGCTTATTCAGGGCGCACTTACAGAACAGCAAACCTGAGAAGTGAATGAGTTCCATCCCTGAGCTGTTTCTCCTCAAAAAAGCATCCTGCATGCCTGCCGGTGCCTCTTCCCCCTCCTTCCCTTTCCCTCTCTCTTCCCCCCTCCCTGCAGTTCCCTCACTTCACAAAACTCCCCAGTGAAGGGACTTGTCATCTGTACACCTCCTCCATGTCATGTTTTTCCTACCCCTCCTCTTCCCCTCCTCTTCTCATCTTTGTAACTTTCACTTGCTCTTCCTTGGAGGCTGTCCATAGTGACAGTGCTGCCTCTTCCTCTGGATGTTGCTTGGCTGACAGCGAGAGGAGGTGCCCAGAAAACACAGAGAGGCCCGCTTATATGCTTGCAAAGATGGGTACGAATGAGGGAAAAACTGAAAAGGACACATGAATAGTTAAGGAGAGGGAAAGCAAGACTTAGAGGTGAAGCTGGGAGACTCCAGAAGGAAACGAGAGAGGTAATTCTCTGAGAGACAAAGTGGGAGAAAGGGGAGAGATTGAGGAAGACAAAGCAAAAAGATGACTGATTAAGAAAACAAAATGAAGAAGGTTGCAGGGAGCAGGGAGTGTGCAGGGGTATGGGGATATGAAACATCCTCAGGCAGTTTTCTTGTGCCTCAGCTCTCGCACGTTGAAAAGACAAAAACTTAGCTTTTATGCCGTAAACTTTTCTGTGTTGTAGACAGAGCTTAGGAGTAAGTGCAGCATGATAGGGATGATGAGGAATACAAATGTTAGCTCTCCTTTTACTGCATGTGGATTATGGTAGGGCATTAAGCTGTTACAGTACTTGTGAGGTGTGATCTTTTTGACGAGGGCAACTACACGACCACTGGGGCTTGTCAGAAAATCTGAGAGGAGTGAACTTTTGGCCGGGTTGAACTGGTGACATGGCCACTACCATTATTCCTGTTACTGTACAGCTTGTCAGCCTTGGTAATACAACTGCTTCTGTTTTTCAGCTCAACATTTTGCACAGAGAACAGATTCAGATTGCTTGCGTGACGTCATGTGCAAAATTGCTCACGAAATGACTTTTTGGGTAGTGATTAAGGATGACTAATGCAAAATCTTTCTTTTTTAACACTGCTAAACACGACATAGATTTCAGCTGTGAATCCCAAACAAACCCACAGTCCCATCAGTTTTTTTCCCACAGTTTTACCTTGTAATTGTTGGTTTCCAGATGGTTGCTTACTAATCTCTGGGCCTGTGTCACTGGGGCCTTATTCACATGTCCAAAATGCCAATCAAGTTACCACCATACAGTCACATGAATGAAAACTTAAACTGAGTTCTGTTTTCCACTCCCCCAAACAGCCACTGTCTAATCAAAGCTTAGCAATTATAAGTAGCCTATCTACTTGTTAGGTGATGATGAGATTAGCTCAAATTACGACTGCTGCTGCTCCACATCCAAAGGATGAAGTTGGTGCGGGCATCTGACTAGGATGCTTCCCGGGCACCTCTTGGGTGAGGTGTTCCATCACTGGAGAGATTATATCTCTAGGCTGGCCTGGGAACGCCTTGGGTCCCCTCAGATGAGAAAACATAACAGAAACCAAGAACAGTATAGCAGCAATACCTAATTTCAGCCTTCAGCTGCAACTGTATGTCTCTAGAGTACATAGACACACCTTCAAATCTCTCAGTAGCAGATGTGTACTGTGTGGCAATTTGGCATAGTAGCCAAACTGCATTATTACACTTTTAATTTTCATTACATGATGAACATGGGCAGAAAAAAAAGAACAATTGTAAAGCAATAACTGAAGTTTCCTGGGCATTAATCAGCATTATCAGAATTTGATCTAATCCCCAGAAAAATACTTTGAATATCTACAAGAGCTGTATAATTACTTTTATTTAAGCCCATTCAAACCCTGATGCTAATACACACTATCTGTGGTTCCACATTTGCAGAAGCCTGCAGAACATCCTGAATGAAGCTTGAACCACTGAGCAACAAGAATGAAAATCTCAACAGACACAGCAACAGCAGGCGGGGCTTAGCAAACACTCAATTAGCAGACAGACACTCACGAAAGTGTTTTTGAAGGCATTTCACTTCAATTTCAAAATCTCCTGCATATTGATTGTCTCTTGAAGTACACTCTAGGCTTTTTTTTTTGACCATGCTGGGTAATGGTGCTTTAGGGCTGTGAAGTGTGTTTGTTTCTGTGTGCTTCTGTAGGAGGTTCAGAGAGATGTGTGGGCGCAACTGAAGCATTTTGACTGCTTTAGAAGAACAAGGTCTGTACAGCTAACACGGTACATCTCTCACTCTCTCACTCATTCTTTTGCTTCTTGTCATTCTTTCTTCGTCTGTCATCATTATAACATAAACTGGCCTGCAACACAACAGTCAGATAGTCTTTTAATGAGTCAAGTAGGCCATCACATACCGAGGTACTCATTTAATATGTTACATACTGATTCCAGGTCTGTTTCGTCAATCAATATGGCTACTTGAATTTACTATGACCACCACGTATGCAGTGTAAACCTACTGGTCCCAAATTTATTCTGCAGCATGAAAGTGACCCCAAATAACATTCCTGCTTAAAGAAGGAACCCTATAAAATTATAAAGATAAATGTGTTCACATCAAAAATATCATTCTGACTTAGCCTTGAGGTTGTTATTGTATTTTGTATGAAATTATTTGATAAATAAAAACTATTAATTTCCTTATCTTTGAAAGCATTCTTCCACTACTGGCTATTGTGATTTATTTGTTTATTGCCTGTACAATCTATTATGGTAAATGGACTAGTTCTTATATAGCGCTTTTCTACTCTTCAGAGCACTCAAAACGCTTATACAACATGTTTACATTCACCCATTCACACCACATTCATTCAAGCACTTCCATGTTTAACTAAGCTAAGTGCTTATTATCTAACATTCACACTCCAACGCTTGCATCGAAGAGCAACTTGGAGTTCAGTCTCTTGCCCAAGGATACTTTGGCATGCAGCCGGAATCAAACCGCCAACCTTCCAATTGGTAGGTGACCTGCTCTACAGTACCACCTGAGCTTCAGCCACCCCATTATGGAATGTTTTGGGTTTTTGGTTTTTGCATAGTAGCTATACATTATTCCTCAAGACAGATTGTGCATAATATCAAGAATAGCATTCAGTTTTTGAACTCATTCAGTATCATCATGCAGGAGGAAAATTTTATTTCATCTGTCATATAATTCATCTGAAAAACAAATAATCCCTCCTTTTCCTTATTTTTAAAGGGTACTAGGTTTAATTTAATCAGACAGCATGAAACAGAAATTAAGAAAACCCATGAACTGATATTACTTTTCTTCTTTATTTTCATCACATGCAAAGAGAATAATTTGAGGTTTGGAGACTGCTTATGTCCTGATCTGTCATTTTTTCTGGCCTTTAACCAAAGCACTGAAAGCCTGCCCTGACACAGACAGACAGTGAGCACAAACCTCCATGATGAGATTTAACTATTATTTGAAGAAGCACCGCTATCGTAGTTAGTTTCTAAATATACTTGGAATCAGAGCTAAAAGTGGCATGAAGAGAATATGACTTGTGTGACCCCAACAGGCACTTTACCACTGGAGAATACTGATGATTTTTAAGTTACAAGTCTGTGCTGCTAAATTTGACATTAGATTTCAGTTTTCCTCCTTTCCATGGCTGATTGTAATAACACCATACAGAGAAGTGGCTCAGTCTATATCAATTTTTTGTATTTGCTCTTATACAATAATCAGCATCTGGAAGGTAGTTCTAGTGAAAAAAAAACTCTATTAAACAGGAGATGGTTTGCTTTGACTGAATGGATGGATGTGCTTCTGTGGGTATGCTGGTTGGCCCCAACCCGAGTTTGGCACTACACCCTTTTTCCAGCTGAGAACCATACTCCCAGACTTAGAGGTGCTAATTTTTATTCCCGCCACTTCATGCTTAGCTGCAAACTCTGCCAGTGTGAGCTGGAGGTCATCGCCTCATGAAGCCAAGATCCACAGAAAGCAGATCTGCATGATTCTGAAGCCATCAAACTCCCTGCCACATGGCTACACCCAGAAACGTTGCCCATAAAAGTTATCAAGACAATTAGTAACTCAGTCCTGTCGGATTCCAACTCTCAACTGGAGTGAGTCTTACTTACTGGTGAGGTGAACCAAGCTCTCACTATGGTTGTGTGGGGACCAAATTTCCCATAACAGTGGGCCAGATACCCCATACTCATGTAGCATTTTCCATGGGAAATGCTACTGGTCCCAAATTTATTCTGCAGCATAAAAGTGACCCCAAATCACTTACAGAAACTTGGTTACAGCAAGATAAATATATTAGTTTAAATGAATCAACACCCCCAACATACTGTCAGAATCTTCTAAAGCACAGGCTGAGGAGGAGGAGTAGCAGCAATCTTTCACTCCAGCTTAATACTCAACCCAAGGCCCACTCACACTGGATCTTGCTTTGACATATAACATAGAAACTGAACATTTAACAATATTCCCTGAAAACCCTCTTTTATGTGATTATTTAATAACATTTAAATTTGTAGATGTAGATAAGTAGATGTCTTTCTGAAAGTGATGTAACTAAATTTAAAGATATAATTCCTCCACTGCTGTTTTTAGTGCTGTGTGCCAACAGAGTGCAAACTCTACACCCATAGGTGTTGATTATCTCATTAACAGTATTACATCCTTAATATGTATGATTCTGGGTACTGTGGCTCCTCTGTAAAAGAGAGGCTCAAATCAGATATCCATGACTTCCAGGTATAACTCACAAATGTGCACTTTAAAATAGAAAACTGGTAAGCAATATAGAATCACCAGTTGTATTTATAGTATAAATACTTCTTAGGCAGTATTATTATTAGAAGGCATTGCATAATTTTCTTTTCTATGCAGATGATACCCAACTTTATCTAGCCATGAAGTAAGATTCCACATACCTAGTAGCTAAACTGCAGGGATGTCTTAAATACATAAAGGCTTCAATGACCTCTAATTTCTTGCTTCTAAATTCACAAAAACTGAGACTATTGTACTGGGCCCTACCAGTCTTTAAAACATGGTGTCAGCAATAGGTATGCTTGACCAGGATATGTCCTTCAATGCACAACTGCTTTCTTGCCTTTGTGCATTATTTTTAAAAATTGTATCATTCTGTCTCAGAATAATGCTGAAATTTTTGTTCATGCATTTATTACTTCTAGGCTGGTCTATTGTAATTCAAAATTAGCAGGTTGTCCTAAAAGCTCCCTGAAAAGCCTTCACTCTATATTTTTAAGATTAGTCTTAAAACTTTCCACTTTGATAAAACTTATAGTTAGAGCTAGATCAAGTGACCCTGAACTCTCCTTACTTACACTCCAATAGGCCTCAGCGGCTTTGGACTTCCCATGATGCAGTGTGTTTCTTCTTCACTCACCTCTTTTCACCTGCTCTGTTTCTACACCACTCTGCATTTAATCATTAGTTATTATTAATCTCTGGCTCGCTTCCACAGCATGTCTTTTGTCCTGTCTCCCTCCCCTCATCCCCAACCAGTCGTGGCAGAAGGCTGCCCCTCCCTGAGCCTGGCTCTGCCAGACGTTTCTTTCTGTTAAAAGAGATTTTTTTATTCCCAGTGTTGTTTGATTGTTGTGATTTTCTCTGTATTATTGTAGGGTCTTTACCTTACAATATCATGTGCCTTGAGGTGACTGCTGTTGTGATTTTATGCTATATAAATTGAATTGAATTTACTTGAACTGAATTGAATTGCCTGTAGTCTGGCCCCTCACCCAGGACTAATTTACCTTGGGAGACCTTACTTGGAGGAAATTGACCCTGACAACACAGCTCCTTGGATTAGTCAGGTACGTGGACCCTTCCACCAGGTGGTACCTCATGGGGACAAAAAGTCATTATTTCATAACTTTATACTCACATAATCTGAAAAAAGAATCCTGCAATCTGACCTGAACATCAAAGTCTCACTGAAATATAATGCCACTTTAGGCTCTCAAGCTGTTCAATGTGCTTTCCAAGTCTGTAGAAAAGTAATGTTTAAAACTAAATTTTGGAAGAAATTGCTTGTGTTCTATACAATTCACTTTTAGCAGCGCGCAACAAAACTGTATTTTTCAGACTGCGACGACATTAATGCCTTGGGGTGGTTTTGTGAGGGATATGATTGTTTGCAGCAAAGACAGCGATCTCTTTGTATAAGACTTTTCTCCAGAGATGATTATTCTTCTGAATGACTCCCCATAGATTGTCTTCATTTGTGAATGAAATCCAAGGCTTTTACAAAACGTTTAAAACAATGATAGTAAGCGCAACTCTACAATATATATGGGTTATTTAAACTGTGCCTAAGGAGATTTAACATTTTGCTGGGAGACAGATCATAAATAACTGCTTAGGTGTTCTGTGCAAGAACTTTTTCAGGTGTTTTCACTACTCCACCTTCATCTTGGTTCCATGTGCAATGTTTACTTGTATCAAAAGTAAAGTCTATTCAATAAAACCTCGTCCAGTACAAGTGACTGCTGCCACAACTGTTGGCAGTACACAGAACAAGTTTACAGATCTCTACCGCCTCAGTAGAGAACAGATCATTTTCTTTATGTCACTTGTAAAAGACCCATTTATAACTGTGAAATTCAGTCAATAAATTCTACTGCCCTCTGCAGCCTTTTCTCCCTCTGTGGAACACATCACAAAATGTCACCGCAAAACGCCTTCAGAATGTTCCCCAAACTCTGCAATAAACAAGAATGAGCCAGAGCATTACTCACATTGTAAACACCTCAGGGTTTTTTTTTCTTTTTTTTTTTTGCAGGAAGCTGCTTTCCTTCTCAAAATAATGTTTTACAGTATTAAATTTGATGCACATATTTCATAGGGGCGGGATATTCTGTTTCTTGCCTATGAAAATTTCTGGCTCCTCCTTGACACTGCCAAACTCTTTTGGATGGGGGTTTATGATGTGCTGAGGGCACTCTCGACTGGTTTCATGAGGTGTGAAGTCACCTCGGTCAGCTTATAGAAGAAAGGTTCAGCATAAAGCAGCAATAGAAGCCAAAAATGCAGAATCAGCTCAAGGTATAATACCACGAGGGCCCTTTTCATCATGCACATCCAAGAAAGTATAGTTTGAGTTAGAGGGTCTCCTCACATTGTTTAGGAACAGCTGTATGTTTTTCAGTCTTTCAGTTATTTGCAGTTGCATTTTGTCATTATGGACAAAAAATAACAAATCCACAATTATGTTAAACAACAAATGTTTTTGGTATTTTAATTGTTCCAGATTAAACCCATTTTATTAACACATTAATGTTCACAGGATGTGACTTTCAGGTTTCAGCACATATCATACCTCCATACTCTATTTTGCAAACCAGCTGCTTCTCTTTTTCAGGCATGTGAGTGACAGAGAGAAGCAGCAAGTGCAAACAACACATTTAGTTTATGGCGCAGAAGTCAGTACAAACCTAAGTGAGACATTCTGCTGCTTGAATTTTCTGTCAGTGATTAGTTTACATCTAAATATAGGTACAATTTATGTGAATTTTTTCCAGTTCTTAAATCTGGATTTTAAAAGTAGGTTCACTTTCAAATAACGGTCCAATATAGAGCTCATTAAAGACAAAAAATATGTAAAACGGTACAACATGAATAGCTAAAGTTCAGCAGGAGATGCAGGCCTGATCTTAAGCGCGTATACATCAACAGGGACTGAGTGGAGAGAGTCTCGGAGTCTGATTTCTGGGCCTGCACCAGGACAATGACTTAACCTGACAAGCCGACACCACTGGGCTGATCAAGTAGGCAGCATAGCAGCTCCACTTCTCCAGGGACCTGAAACACAACACCTTCGCCAAGGAGCTGCTGGTGTCCTTCTACTGAAGCTCGGTTTAAAGTGTACTGGCATACCGCATCTCCGTGTGGTTTTTCAGCTGCACTGATCAGGAAAAGACAGCTCTCTGGAGGGTCATCACAGCACAAAAGATCACCGCCTGTGCTCTCAGGACCTGTGCAAGTCCCTGCCACAGTAAAGCCTGCAGCATCCTGAAGGACACATCTCACCCAACACATCCCCTGTTCCAACTGCTAATCACAGGAAAGTGGTGCTGGACACTAAAAGCTAAAAGAGACTGAAAAAGCACATAAACCAGGGCTGTTGCAATTATAAATAACAAACAATAAATGAGCATTGAAGGGTATGCCCCTCTTCACTAAACTGCAATATCCAACCTGTGCAGGCAATAACTCAAGCAAGCCTCACATGCATATGTAGGTAAATATATATTTATTTATATTTGTATACTATGTGTATGCTTTGTTTATTATTAGAAACCCCCTGTTTTATTTTCATCCACAGACTAAAAGTTTAAGGTATTTGGATTGCTTTCATTACACTGAATGGGACCGCGCACAATTGCTTTTGCGTAATGACAATCAAGATTCTGATTCTGATTAGCAAGTAAACGAGCACTCTCATTTATCGTCTTAATTGATGAGTTTTCTCTTAGCAACCACTACATGTGTGGTGTGTGAAACTTTTAATGACTCCTTTAGCACGTTAGCTCTCGTGCCATGTCCAGTTTCATGAACAAGGGAAGTTGAACAGATGCAGGTCAGATTAACATCTATGAGAAACCACTTGGTTGACCAAATGTACCGACTTAAATCAGCTGTTAACCAAGTCAAAGGCTGCGATAATAAGATCCTTTTTAAAATCAGATGTCGGCCTGCGTTTCTGAGCTGATTAAAAGCACTACAAAGCTATGATTGATAGAATATGATGCATTACTGTAGATTAAACAGAATATAAAGTGTTTAAAATTATATTGATCCAAGTAACGCTGAAGGGAAAAATTTTTCACAGAATAAATACTTTTACTATTTTAACTCTATGTAGAACTTTCCAGTGCTGCAGTTTTATATGTAGTGAGGTGTTTTCACAGGATTTTATTATTTCATAGGATTTTAGTGCTACTTTTGCTAAAGCAATAGTTCTAAAATTTCTATTTGAAAAATTACATTTCATTAAAATCTTTTAACATTAAATTAATGCAAGAAAAAACGTAATGGCAGTACTGTGCAAAAGGCTTGATCTAAAACTAATTTCTTCATTTATTTATTGTGCTGGAGAGACAAAATTTGCAAGTTTGCTAATTTTGTCACATTCAGTTGGAGGATAAAAAAAGGCTCATGGCTGTAAGGGTTTTCATTCATTCTGTTGCTTCTGTCAGCAGCAAAATTATTAATAAATGCCACTGTGCCAGTTCCACTGGCAGTAATACATACCTGAGCCATAACAAGAGCACTGTGTTTGGCAGACGAGTTGCTGCTTTGGGTGATGAGCTGTTCTTTTTTTTCCCCCTTCTTTTCATTATTTTGATGAACTATATTTTCAAACTTGATTTTTATCTCCACAGTTCATAGAACTTCTTGCAGGTTTGGCTTATAAAAGCTTCTCTTGATTGTTGACAACAAAACATCTCTACATCCGGGAATGCATTCCTGACAGTGCAGACACAAAGGGCCGGATCCCTTCATTCATGCAAATTCTCTTTCACTCCTCAACAAGGCTCGTCAGTCTCCCAGCTCGGCATTTTCCTGTTTTCCTGTGAGTTCCTACTTCTTTTAGAATAAAATCAACTTTTGATACTGCCAAATGAGATATGATTGATATACCTGTTAGATTATTATCTTCATATGTTAACCACAAACTTGAACTAAATCTACTAACACCTCACAGTAGATGTTCAGCCATGTGTGAGCTCTCTTTTTGCATGTGGAAATGATCTGAGAACTGAGAACTGCACACAAAATATGTAATAATAATAACTTAGTAATAAATTTATTTATATGGCACTTTTCAAATCAAAGTTACAAAGTGCTTCACAGGACGAATAAAACATTTAAAAAGAGATAAAAGTGAAACGATATAAGGTACAGGAATACTGTCGACACAGGGAGACAAAAGAGGGAGATAAAGACAGTTAAAAATGAAAATCAGGTAAAAGCAAACATAAAAAATGTAAATAAATTAAAAATGATCACTAGGAGAGGATGATGAAACAATTATGGAGGAGAACATAGACATAACTCAAAGGGGAAGCACGGAAAAAGCCTGCCTATAAAACTAGGCCTCTAAGAGAGATTTAAAAGATGATAGTGAGCCAGTCGAGCCTCCTCAGAGAGATTGCTCCAAAGAGTGGCTGCCCAGACAGAAAAAGCCCGATCACCCTTGGTTCCCAGCCGAGATTGTGGGATGGCCAGCAGAGCCTTGGCTGAGGACCTGAGGTTACGACCAGAGGCATACGGTGACAGATGATGTGAAATATACTTTGGTGCGAGCCCAGAGCAGGCCTTAAAAGTCAACAATAAAATCTTAAAATCAATTATAAAATGAATAGGCAACGAATGAAGGCAAACTAAAATATGAGTGATGTGTTCTCTCGCTCTCTTTTTTTTTGTTTCAGTAAGCTAGTCTAGCTGCTGCATTTTGTGTAAACATTGTTGGCTCAAACGTGAATAATGATTTGTATTAGTGTAACATAGAGGAGATAAAAGCATGTGCAACCATGTGTAGATCGAGCTGACCTTAGTGCGTCTCCTAAGATTCATAAAGCAAGCATGCACAGATGAACAGACACGGTTATTTAAGCTGAGGCGGCTCCCGAAAACATTACAGCTGTCAAAAGTGACAACCACCTCAAAGAGGTTTTTACAGTATTGACCCAACTTTATAGATAAGAAGCTCAGATGAAGCTCAGGTGTGTTGCAGTGAACATACTGCAGTAGAAGCATCAGGGCCCACTAACGATGACTTCTGTCTTTTCCCTATTTACGTAGCTGCAGGAGGTTAAGTGCCATCCAGCATATAAAGATTTTATAACCCATGTAATGTATTGAGTGCAACTCGGATGTTGTAAAAGTAGAGTTGTCATTTTAAATAACCAGAAATGAAAATACAGCATATAAAACAGAGCTTTTAGCTTGAAGGTCAATATTTGGTGGGACCACCTTTATTCTTCAGCACCGTCCGAACTCTCTCAGGCAGCTTTCTTGTTATTTATTTAAAGAGTCTTCAGGAGTAGTTCTCCAGGCTTCTTGAAGGACATTCGAAGCTCGTCTTTGGATGTTAACTGCCTTTTTGTTCTGTTCTCTGTCAAGATGATCCCACACTGCTTCAATAACATTGAGATCTGGGCTCTGTTGAGGTCTTTTTTTCTCTCTCCAGGTATGCTTTTGCAGCATTGGCAGTGTGTTTGGTGTCACTGAAGGACTGAAAAATGAAATTCTTGTCAATCAGATGTTTTCCAAATGGTGTTGCATGGTGGATCAAAATCTGATGGTGCTTTTCTCATTAATCATTTGATTTGATTTGATTTGATTTGATTTTGATTTTGATTTCCATATAATAGCTCTTTGGGAATCACCTTCCTGGTACAAAAATAATTCTATCCCTGTCAAACTGCATTATCTTGGGCATTTTTTATCGATTAAACTAAATAAATGGGAATAAATTGTGTGTTTTTGCAACAGGCTGCTGACAACAAAGTGCTTAAAGGTGCAATTTAAAATTGGTTCTTTGCTTATATGTATATATAGCAAAGATTCCTTGCATTCATTTGAAAATGTTATGAGGGATGGACTGAAACTGAGTGAAAATGTAGCAAATGTCCAAAGAAAAACTTTGAAAGTCCTCCAGAAAACCTGGAGAACTATTGCTCAAGACCAACAATTATAAGAAAGCCTGAATCTTTGGAAGCAAAAATAAAGAAATGAGGTGTCGCTCTTTTGACATTTGCCTATTACTGTACATATACTGTACTGTATATATACTATATCAGGCTGTGCTACTGTATGAGGCAAGTCCAGGCATGCTTTGATATTTTCTCTTAATCAGATATTATTATTGTGATACAAATTCGCAAAGTAATTAATTCATTTTAATTTACTGTATCAGTATGTTAAAGCCACTCATTTACCAATACAGAGGCACATATGGTAGATTTTTAAAAAGGAGGAAAAAAAACCTGTTCTGTCAAAAAGAACCCAAGTCTGTTTCCATAGTTGCCAGATGGTGGAAATTATTACTGTGTGACAGATCAAAAGCCCTGATTGATAGCGAGGAGGATAACAAAATTTATAAAGAGGTGGATCACTTCTCCATGTGGAGTAAACAACAACTAATCAGCATCGTGACCCACCACCCAAGCAAAAGAGGAAAAAACTGTCAGAAGAAACTATTGGGAAAGCCTCTTGTCTTATGGCTTCAGCCAGACCGGGGATGTCCACAGCCTTCAGCGTGAGTGCGCCATCTGTCAGGAGATGTTGGCTAATGCTAACATGATGGCAAGCAAGCTAAGAAGGCACTAGAAAATCAAACATCCCTTCTGAGAGAAACTAGGCCTACTTCAAAAGAGCACCGCATCTCAGCTGAAGGCAGCAGGACTGTTTGTTGGACTGTGTGAAAGTGTCAGATAAGGTTACGGAAGTGAGGTATTTGTGGAGCTTATTGAAAAGAAGAAAATGCAGGTGTCACACAAAGTCAAATCAAACGTGTCTTCATCTAAAAAAATCAGTCAAAAGAAGAACTGATGACATGTCGGATGATGAAGAGAATGTTTCACACAGATATGAATGCACGCGTGCCTTAAAAATTTGGTTTGCCCTTGGGTGTGCCCTGGGCACGAACTATTGCACTACATATTAATGGTTGTTTACTTTTTGTCAGAGGTTTTGAGGCTTGTGCACAAAACACCACACATCCAATAAAATCCCTATAGGAGCTGTTTGGTGTATGGATGAGTGTGTTCTCCTATCTGCTAGATTTTTTGATCCATCACTCATCCTGCTGAACAGTAGTGCACATTTTTATTTTCTCATTTTTCAAAGTGCAAATGACACACAGCTGCCCAAGGAACATTTAGTATCCAGTGTTCAATTACTTTTGAACCCTTGTAATCTGGGTACTCTGTGTTAAGAGGGCTCTATCTCACACACAGTTCTTTAAACATTGGTATAAGCCTTCTTAAATTAAAGCTGAGACCTTGCATTTTAATGTAGTTTTAGCTTATTTCCAATTAAATGTGCAGAAACCCAGAAGAAGGCTTGAAGAACAAAATGGGTAATATTCCAATTTAGTCGCGCGTGTGTGTGTGTGTGTGTGTGTAGGTGTGCGTGTGATTTTTCTATCTATAAATTAATGAAAATAATAAATGTTTCATCCTGCCTTGGCACAGCGAGCAGTTATTAAATGTGGACACTTATTATTAGCCAAGAAAAGAGGTCTGATCTGTCTCTAAAGCACAATTACAGACAAACCCAATCTGACAAACTAATAACACTCATGCAGTTGTGTCTCGACTTAACAGTTAATAATCACTGTAAGTGCAAGCTGGATAAAGGCAGGTGAACCCTTGAGTTAGTAACTTGTAGATCTCCCTTAGTGAGGATGAGGAGAAATCTGTGAATAACAACACATCAAAAATAATTTCATCAATATGAAGCCTCGGTGTAAGGTCAGTAAAACAGATAATTACTCATCTACCTACTTTCTCGGGTTTTTGGCTGCTTGTCTATTTTGCATCACTTTCCCACGCTGTCAAGCTCAATGCTGACCTCATCATTTGTAGTCCAATCATCTTGGTACCCACCACCGCCAGCGTCTTGTCTCCAGGGGATTCTGCCCTAATTCCTTTCTCCACTGGGATTCTGTTCTGCTTCGATGGGTCATTGGAGTCTAATCATAAAACATCTAATTGTATATCTTATTAATAAATCATGTTCAGTTCCTCCTAATGATCTCTCCTTACTGTAATTTCTGTTGTGTCAGTTGAGCAGCCTTCTTCCACAGTATCTGAGCTGGTTCAGGTAAGGATTTCCAAAACTGGACAGGTTTTGCATTGAATAAAGAGTTTAGAAGTTGTTAGAGATCTGCAGGTATTTTGCTGTTACCCCTGAGCTATTATTTCACATCTTTCAGGATTGCATGTTTTGGCTCTGCAGGATGTCCACTCCTAATGGGAATAGCAACAGTCCTAAATTTCTTTCAATTTGTAGATGTTTTTCCTTGTTGTGGATTGATTGACCTCCAGGCCTTGAGAAATGCTTTTGCAGCCATTTCCCACTTTGTGAACCTCTGCAACATTTCCTCTAAGGTCCTGTCAAACTTGTGATCAAGGCAGGAACAGTTAGTTCGCCAGTTACCAGACTCTGTATGCTCTTATTTGTAATGAGGGGCAAAACACAAACCACGCTTCCCACGCCTGACTTGTTCGGTAACTTTTCAAGAATTCAGCAGTTACTTTTTCCAACCTGCACAGACTGTGTTGATCATTTTGACTGAGATGAAAATCAGACCACATTTTGAATAAGAAATGCAGAAATCCTGGCGATTCCAAACACTTCACTAACACTGTTATGCTTCATAATCACAGATGTCAGCATGTTAACAAAACAATGTTTGAGCCCATCAATGAGCATGAGGAAAAATAATAACATACAAACTGTAGCTTCTCTCGAGGCTCACCATTGTTACTTATTCCAAATTAAAATCAGTCTGCTGGTGTTATTTTTCTTACTATTATACATGCTAATGTCTTGAAAAGGGCATTTGTATCATTATCACAGGTGGAGGGTGGTTTACAAGCTTGAAAGTGCAGAATTCTCAACCGGTATCATTAAAAATGCTGAATTAGCACTAAAAGGAGAAAATACGAAATTAAAAAAAAGATTTGCATAATAACTCAAGTTTGAGTATGAAACACCTTGGGCATGATGGAGTCTTCTGCATTCCTGTTAAAATAAAAATCTTCTAAATAGTCCCCATGGCATAATATTTATTCATAAAGGTCATGCATTTGTAAGTAAACTTTCATAATAAATTATTTTGTAAAATTTGTATTAAATTTAATTCCCCCCTCCCCCCTACTGAATATTTAAAATGGGATATTGACTGAGCAAAACTTCCTCCAAGCAAATTCCCTGAGGCTTTGCAGAAATGTAACTGACACCACAGCCAATGAAAGAACACCATAATGCACAGCACCATTGTATTTATTAGGTTGTAGACCCGGTGAAATCAGACACAGCTGTTGTGAAAAGAGTCTCCAGTTGTACAGTATTTGGATCAGAACCCTTTCCCTGACAGATGAAGTGTGTCTCTTTCTCAGAGACTGTGGATAACCCTGCCTGACCTCCAGGAACATCAGTTTGTAGAACATTGTGTTAGAAATCCTCCTGGGATGTGAGTCGGGGAGCTGTGGAGCTAATAGGTACAGATATCCATTTTCTTCCCTGCCTGCACTTTCTTCTTCATTCGGCTGCACTGCAAAAAATGTCCATCTCAAATGTACTTGCACACATAAAGTGGCAGCTGCTGGCCGGGGCTGAAATGGCTTACAATGAAGTGAACTCCAACCACTGCAGCAAAAACAAAAAGTCAGTTTACTGGCTCAGCCACACTAGAGTAAAAACAGGACGGCAACCTCCATGCAACCAGGAATAAGTTGTGGTTCTCCAGTGAATGCACTGATTTTTATTCTTTCTTTCTTTTGCTGTTGGAGACTGATTGTAAGTAGTTGCGGTAGCTGATCATCCAGATGATGATCATCAAGGTGTTGCATCCTTAACCTGCAGCCACTTTACCTCACACGCTGACTGCACACGTAGGTGCCAACAACAATTGCAGTCTGACTCAGGCTGACTGCAATCAGTCTCAGACAGATTGCCAAAGATTTGCAAATAATTGCCGTCTAATTTGTAAATGCGGACAGACTTCCAACACGTTGCAATCAACCCGTTGAGTCGGTCGGTGCTATTCCTGTATAAAAGCACGATTGCCAAGCACCTGTGGAGCCTTGTGCACTTGAATTGCTGTCTTGCAGCAACTATGTCGCTATTTGTGGAGGAATTTCTGTTTCAAATCTATGAGGTTCTGGCTGGATATAAGTAAATAATGTGAATTCCTGTGTATGTAGACAACAACAGATTTGCAAATTTGCTGAGTTATCACAGTTTATTGAGACATCTGGTCTCCATCTTTGAAAAAAAACATTTCAAAGGCAATGAGATCACAAGCACATTGCACATACAGAAGTCCTATTAACTCTGATTATGATGCAGTCGCCAATGACTCCAACGAGGTGGGAGTTCTGCCACAGTCCACCATAATATTCTCTGGAGCTTGAAGAAAAGAGAAAGGAATCAGTCTCTTTCCAAATGAATGGCACAACGTGGAAGAGCCAGCTCAACAGCACAAAACTCAGCTGTACATCTGCACCTGAAGGATAAAGAACACTCTTTTGAGGATGCAAATATTCACATTTTGGACCAGGAAGACAGATGGTTTGAAAGAGGAGTTAAAGAAGCCATCCATGTCCACTGTGAACGACCATCACTGAACAGGGGAGGGTGATTACAACACCAACTTTCTCCCATTTATAATGCAGTTCTGAGCTCCCTTCCCAGGTGCCTAAACCCCTACTCACACCGTTATTCAGGTGATCTCAAAAGGCCACTTGATAGAGCATTGCAATGGCCCAGGTCTTTATTCCCACCATGGTGCATGTGATTATGCACATGAACAATAGTGAGTTAACAGACACCTCCAGGGTACAGCCCCCACTAGGGTTCAAGTACCTGGGGCTCTTCACCAATTGGTTTTAGAACTGAAGAACCTTTTGGATGAGAGGTCAAATGTCTTTTAAAAACTTAAAGAAGTCTAGTTGCTTTTTTCAAGCTCGAGCGACTGCCACGACCTGTGTGACTGAGAACCAGTGAAATTCTGTGAGTTGCAGTGAACACAGCTTGGCTTGGTTTAATACAAGAACAAATCAACAACTTGTTTGGAGGCCAGTTGTGCTTTAGCAGAAACTTGAAATTCACAAGACTATCATTGGATTGTACATTATTCAGTGAGGGAGAAACAGTGCGTGCATTTTCATTTTACTTTGGTTTGATGGTTATCTCAGACCTATGCATGTACCCTGCCTTTCACCCTATGGCACATGAACAGGCTCCAGCATCCCTGTGACCTTGAATTGGATAGGCAGAAGAAAAGGAAGGATGGATGACTTTTCTGTTATATAATTGAAAACTAACAGTGCTCACAGAGTGACAGAATTAGTTTGCCTGCATTTGCATCCTATTTTGCAGTTCTTGCTTACGCAGATAGAGGGAATCAACCAGCGTGGGGGCTGCAGAGAGACAATCGCAGTCAGTTGGCTTGTACAGTATGGGAAAGAGGAACAAATCACGAGGAACAACGGGTCAGAGATTTATTAAAAAAAAAAAAAGAATTGATGAGAAGCACCATCAGTGGCTGCAGTGGTGAGTGCATTATAAAACTTCATTCTTGTCTACATAACGAGCTAAGCAAAAACATGAACAACATTATCCCACAACAGCAGCTGTTCCACGTATTTTTTTCTTCACACAACTATAACATATAGACGAATCTCTTTGTAACACCTATGCACTACCAAGGCTGCATGATGCCAGGACCTTTAGTGGAGTTTACTAGCATTTAAGTCAGCAGCTAGAATTTCACAAATCTGCTTGTGTTCTTATAGACCAAGATCACTGGACCAGCCATTGAAGACGGGTTGTCATTGGAGGGTAGGGTCAGCTCACATACTGTACTTAATGATCAATCACCACACATGCATGATATTGTTTCTGGCTTGAAAGATCCGTACAATGACAACAAACTATCTTGAACTCATCTTTAAGTGGCCTTATTATTTAAAAATATCCTCCTATCACACTGTAAACATTTAATCACATACCCAGTTATATATGCCCTTGCTATTTTGAACACCATCTCAGTGCTCATCATGGCCTTCGTGACTTGTTAATTTGGATATTTTTTGCAGCGTGCTTCACCTCTAACAGAAAAAGACATAGACGAGAGCAGGCTTCTGGGATATGACTGACGGCTTTTCTCGGCCAACCAGAGCAGGGATGCTGCGCGCACCTCGCTCGCTTCTCCAACGCTATTGGCTGTTCTCTGGAGAGTCGGGGGGTTTGTTCTAATATTAATGACTGCCGAGGAGACGGCGGCGCATCTATGTGGTCCGCCTGACACTTGATCGAGGAGAGAGATGCGTTCATAACAGCCGCTGTGAAGACGAAGGGAAAGGAAGGGAAGGGCACAAGGATCACACGAATCTGTCTTCATTCTTTCGCCACCCTGCTTTTGGACTTTGCCGTTTTGCTTTTCCCCTCATGCAGAAACCCGAGGAAGAGAACCTAGAACTGATTTCTCATCAACTGCGTGAAAACAAGAAGACCTCACATTGTTGACTGGCTTTATGTTGCGCGCTAGGGCTCCCTCCCGTCATTGGAGCGGCTCACTTGATGGGAATATAGACACAAACTGCTTTGTATCCGTTGCTGATGAAACCTGGTAAGTTTACTCTGTTTGCTGCTCTAATTTGTATTTGTCATTTTGTCCATATCGCACCATTGCGTCTGCGCAACGCTCACAAGTTAATGAAAAAAAATCTGTGATTCGTGTGTTTGTCAGACACACATAGAGCAAAACAAGATATCACGTCGTTTTCCTAAATGCCAATCACTCATGCGCGATTGCAGAAATGCTACAGCATAACGGGGCTTGTGACTGGCTTCGAACCCTCACTGGATGTGGAGATGCGCTTTTGCGCAACTATGCAGGATGCGCCTTAACCGGACCGGATTTTGTCTGTGTTTGGAATAAGAAGGCACGCTAATTAAAGACTTGAGATGCCTCATGTATGCGCGGGCGCGTGTGTGTGGGGAATGATTGGCTGGCAGCTTCATGTCCTCGGGTGCTGCTTAGTGAGCACATACACACCAGACACGTCTCTAAGAAATCCACAGAATGCCCCCCCCCCCCATTCTCTCCTCGTCACTCTGTCCTTTAAACCTTCCTGTTGCAAACACAGAAGTCGATACCCACACACGCCACGAAAGTACACATCCGCTGGGTTTATTTTTCAACACACACTCCTCAAAGTGCTGATTAGTTCCTTCGAGGCCGTGTCACACATCGCATCCAGGGCTTTACTTTGTAACTGACACATCTGCTGAAAAGCATATTCTTGCGCATTCTCCATCACCATCACCCTCATCACCATCATCATCATCCCTTCACCTGCTTGTGCCTGTACACCCACACATCCAGTGATCCGGCTGGAGAAAGAGAGGGTGGCATTCACTAATCCCTTAACTGCATTGGGGCGTCTCTCAACCCCCCCCCCCCAAATTTTACCCCTCACAGCCTCTTTTCTCTGTTGAAAATGTATGCCACTCAGCAGACATATTACTCGTGAATAATTCAGATAAACAGATAATGGCCGATAATAACGAATATGGATTTTCACCAAAGGGGGCTGTCCAATCTGATTGCTGTAATCTTCCGTTCAGACGTGTTCTGTGTGTGCACACGTGTGCGTGTGTGTATGCTTGTTCCCAGTGATGGATACAATAGATTTTGGCCTCCACAGCACGAATGACTCACCCAAAGCAGCTGCTCCATGTGAAACACACAATGAAATGGCACATGAGAACCACTGTGCCCTCACATCCGACACCATGGCACGCTGAGAAAACCTCAGCCTACATACTGGAATTATGTGGCTACCTGCAAAGCTTATATTATTGTCTTGTGTTACACGAGCAGTCCCTGCAATATATTTATCAACTGACATCAAAGAGTGGCAGCTGCAATTTGATGCGATGCAACATAGAGTCCCTAACTCTCTGCATCTCAAACTCAAGTATGCGCTCCTAACATGGCAGCCAATTTGCAGTTTCTTCCCCAGCAGTGACAAAAGTAATAAAACAAAGCAGTATTAGTCTTATTCATTAATTTAGGCACATTTGTTCAAAACAAATCAATACTACATGTCCACAACAAGTCATACGTTCAAAGTATGTGTCGTGTTTGCGAATTGCCTATTGATCTGCGTGAGAAGCAGAGGCGGGGTGGGAAAGGTATTGTGCCTGCAGTGGCCTTGTGGAGGCTTTGAGAGCATGATAGGCAGCACAGTGTGGGTGTTCCATATTAATTTCTCTATAGTCAGAGGGCAGCAGGTTCCAGTGAGGTGAGAATGTGTGGGTGCCAGATGCTACTATTGGTTTGAAATGGAGTTCAGGAAGCCTGAAGTATAAGAAGCATCAAATTAATCTTTATTCTACTTTGATGGCGATAACGAGATGCCGAAGAATCTATCGGGGGGCTTCTCAGCGAAATGCATGTAAACATATTCACAAGACGGCTGCAGGGGATCAGCCCGTGCAGCCAAGCATAGGCTCTCTGGTAGCATTCCCATTCCCAAACAAACTCAGGCAACTATTAAAATGGAATAAGCAGAGGCAGAGGGCAAAAAGAACAGTGGGGAAGAGAATGGTGTGCATGTTTGTTTTTGAGCTAGTGGGTGGACTTGAAAGAAACAAAGAAAAAGAGCTGTGGATCAAAACATGCCATGATGGAAACATCCATGACATTTTGCAGTTTTCAGTCCGAATCAAAGGTCAGAGTGGGATGTGACACTTCCTTTTGTATCCACTGACATTTACTTTTGCATTTGGACTTTTGGTACTTAGCTTGGGCACATTTCTAGAAGGAGTGGATTTAAGGATTTAGGAGTGCTGGAGCAGCCCAGCTTTACCAAAAGGTGCAGTAAAAGCAGACCATGTATAACAGCAAAATGTCAGGTCTGTGAAAATCTAAGACTGATGCTCACAATAAAATCAAAGCTGCTAACAGCTAATTAAACTGCTCTTTTGCAGATTCACATCAGAGCAGTGCATTATAGAGACATATGCCCATATTGCAGTTTAAAACGCAAGCAGAGACGAAGGAGGACATCTGAAGGGCCACTGCTGTGCGGTCCATCTGTTCTGCATTCAGACTGATACATATAGGCCCTCAGTGCACTGACGGAAATGGTATCGATGCTGCATCACGAGGACAAACCCAGGTTTCCTGTATCGATAAGCTGTCAGGACTGATGCACAGAAACACACGCTCAGCTGGATGGGTGAACATATGTGCCGAAATGTGCACGTATACAGAGAATCCGTTCGTATCAGCTAGACGGTGAGCCGTTGAGCCGCTGAATCGACTCAAAGTCACAGTGAATTTTGAAAGAATCCTGTCTTTCATCTTTGAGCTGAGGAAGAGTTGCTGAGAATGAAAACAGAAAAGAGAAAGCCCATATCAAACCCCATGAAATCATAATAAAGAAGTCCAAGCCAGCGATAAATGCATTTCAGTGGCATATAATGATTGATTCCGTCTTCTGTGAGAACCTATTCCCTGCAGGCTTGTGGCCCCTTGACCAGCCATATATTATTCATATAAATATAGATAGGTGCGCATCTTAGAAGGCAGCGCGCATGCCACATTTGCACCTGCAGATTCAATTTGGCTCTGACTTTGAGGGATATGCCGCTGGCTCCATTTCCCCTGCCTGTTCCCCCAACCCTCCTCGCACCTTCCTTTCATTCTAGCTAGCAGCTATACATGGAACATTATGCAGATTTTTGTCAAGAGTGAGTGCGATTATGTTTGGGGAGAAATGAGTGTTGGAATGTTCGCTACGCCTTTGACCTTATCAGCAGCAGCCTTAAGCTGGATACCTTGGCTTAATTTTAATAGATGCAGCACTATGCGAATTAGACAAGGGGACCTAGCTGTGCTTTTTCACTGCGTGGCACGTTATGCATGCATTATGCGAATGAGCGGGTGCATGTTTGGGTTTTTCGACGCCTCTGCGAGCACACAGTTTGCTACCTTATGTGTCGGCAAATGCACAGATCTTTTTGTGCATTTGCATGTGTTCCTGTCTGCTGTGTGTGTGTGAGGCAGGTGGGTGCGTTATAGCGTTCAATAGCATTGTGTGTGTGTTCTCCCTCACTCAGCCCAAGGGCATGTCTTGTCCAGAAAAAGAGCTGGAAAAAAAAAAAACAGAGATAGGGGTCCTGTGGTTAATTTGGAACATTGATTTTACATTAAGAGTCGACTTGCCACTGATTCATGGCCATACAAGTGCAGATGTAAGGGGAAAGGTTTCCATCTGCTTCCACATGGATGCACACACGTACACACGCATAGTGTACAGGAAGTTTCATTATGCATACCCACATAGAAGGTTCTCTTTAATGGACTCTCCCTTACCTTGGAGAAAGTATAATAGTAAATCAATGAGGTGAAGGGCAGAAGGAGGGAGAGTAAAGCCTTCTGGAGGCCTCCACCCAATATGGTGCTTACCCATAATGTATATCACACTTGGCGTGATTGCATCATGCCTGTGCAATATATTCACTGTAGGTCCGAGCGCTGCGTCTCTGAGAAGAAACACATTTAGAAAAGTTTTGTTTATTCAGCAGCAGTGGATCGATCACCTATAGCTTTCCATTAATGCAAAGTGGCTGCATGAAGAAATTATGTCTAGGGATATTAGTTATGTACATAAAACCGCAAACAGCAATAATATATGTATTACTAGTGTGGGTAATGCTTGAGAAATACTGCAGTCAGTAAAAGATAAAATTATAGTTAATTAAACATTTAGAGCTATCATACACAAAATCAAAATTAGTATGTTTAATAATATTAATAACATTCTACTTATTATTTATGCCATAAAAGAAATGCATTCTTTATAGTACACGTGACTCCACGCATAACAGCTTATAATCCGAGCTTATCATCATTCATCATCATTTATTCATCATTCATATCAGTTATCATTCCCCCGGTGTCAGATGCTGCCGCTCAGTTGCTGGCATGTCAGAGATGTGTGCTTTTAGTGGCAGTTCCATGAGGCGAGGAACACCTCATGGAACTGGTCTCATTCCCATCTTCTCGTATTTTAATCCAAGCTCAGATCTTTTCCTAAACCAAACTCAGCAGTTTGGACACACAACAGGAAATGAACTGTGTTTCTGTGTTGATAGTCTTGTGATTTATGCAACCGCCGCCCCACATGTTTACTTACAACAAATATTACAGACATCAGTTTAAACGTCAGCATAAGGTCTGCAGGAACATCACATTTTAAAACCCTTTTTAATGAGCTCAGTTGCAGCTTTACACTAAAACAGACACAATTTTTTCATAGATGCTCGAAAAAGTAATCCATTAGTAAACATTAACAGTTATGATTTTGTTTTTCAGGCCATTAACTAAAGCTCAATTAACTATCAGCTGACCTTTATCATAAAGAGTTGCCGCTGACTCAGCCATGGTAGTTGATAATTAGGAAATAGGAGCCATATGGTAAGACATGTATGCAGAAGACATAGCATGGCAGGGGTGAAAAGTCTTGGCAAGGCAATTAGGCCGGCACTAATAAACACTATAAAGGATAGGCATGGAAATATGCAGGAACATACAGGGAGACATGATGAAATGTTATTCTCTATAGCCCAGTGCCTGGGCATATGATGGTACTAACAGGGAACATAAGGAGGAAAGTTTCCGTAAGGCTGAGCAAAGAAAGTAGAGAAAAATGTGAAAAAGAAGGATGAAAAAGACTAGGTTTATAAAAAGAGATATTTGGGTTGTATTATCATGAGAAAAAGGGAATGACAGAGTGAACAGAGAAAGAAAAGAGCCCGAGCGGGGAGAGGGTGACGGGTGAAGAAAGCCTTGCAAGGCTTATTACCAGTGGATCAAAATTCCCAGTGAACCATTTCTACAATACACAGGCTATTCTCCTGAAAGAGGAGGCAATTCGACTGCGCCCTACTTTCCACTTACGTCTGACCTTTATGTCTTCCACCCAGTTTTACCACAGTAAGTTTAATGTCTACCTCTCAGCAGATGCAATACTGCCTTGTTACCACTTAAACCGTGCAGGCCTCATAATCATCTCCCCGAGGGCCAATACGCTCCCCACGAAAACCAACATCTCGATCTCGCAGATTTTCTCCACTGTTTGTGCCGTCGCACACATAACGTGTGTTTTGTATAATAAATGATTTTATTTTTTCTTGGGTCAACTTGTCTCTAGACAGGGCACCGATGAGCACCCAACCTGCGACAAAGCAATCACCTCTACTTCCCCGCTTCGCTAAATCCCATCCAAGCCCTGTGAAGCGAGCGAGAGGATTTATAACTCATTTCAATAAACAGAATAAAACAAACAGTTCTGCCCGGCCGTTTGGCTGCCCGGTGACTTGAGTCAGGCTTTCCTGAATTAGCACCGCAGAGCCACTTGGACCATCGCTTTCTGCCCCTCCTGTGCATACTCATTAATTTGAAGTGGTCATATCTCACTGGGCTCTAATCAAACTGTATTTGTGCCATTACTATCCGGAGCAGCCACAGTGTTAGGATAATGTAGGTGGCCCGGTGGGAAAGTAAGCGAGGTGTTGCCAAGATGTGAATGGAAAAGCTTTTCACCTTGACAGCGCGTGAACCTCTTAAACCAAGCCTTGTCCCAGTTCGTCCAGTGCCATTTGCAGATAACAGGAAATGATCTCTGAACAGTATAAAACACATAGAATAAACTGGATGTTACAGAATGAAATTCTTATATATATATATATATATATATATGCAAAAAAATATAGTTTTTTTTTAAACGTTATGGCAAGGGTAACAACATGTCAGCATAAACATGCGGCATTTTAATGGGGAGAGATTCCAAGGCTTTCACTTGTGTCAAATGTCATTCTAATTAGGAGTGAAATGTGTGACTAACAAGGACTAAAGCTATACCAGTTCATAAAGGTGATGCAATGACACTGTCAGTTCTGAACAGCATGTTTATTCGAATATGCCAATAACTATAGAAGCTATAAATGATGATGCAATAGCGCTGCTATAAAAAAGCATTTTAAACACCTGCCCGGAATTTGTGCGCCTGTCCAATTTGCTCAGAAGAGAAGCTGAGGTGAAAAATTGCACATTGCAAAAATATTTACACTAAGATGATGTGGAAAGCACTGATAAAAAATATCTATATCAAAATAAAATGTGGCATATTTGAAGCGTGTAGCGTGTTTGAGGACAACATGCCTGAGGAGATGCGGCTGATTCACTGACTTCCTTTGAAGAGATTTTTAAAACAGATTTTTATAAACTTGCATTTGTGTGATTGTGTTATTGTAGTTTACCATTTTTTAAATTTTCCTTGCTTCCTCCAATTATTTTATCATTGCTTCTTTTAAGAGCCAGACCAATATATTGAGCGATATTAGCCAGTTGCTGATATATTGGTATCAAGATCAAAAATAGCTTAAAATTAACATTTAAAAAGTAAAGAAGAGATGGAAGAAACACCCTTCAATCATGTTGTGAGTGTTAACGTTGCATCGTTTGTCCTCCAGAGGGCACTCTGCAATTTCCTGTTTAGAGGCAAGACGTTTTCCAAACAGCTGCTCATAGTGTAAACGAGTAATCAATGACTTGTTTAAATTAGCATTATCATATTATCTTAAATTATAAATAAAAATATGAAATACTTTCTTTTCCTTGTCTTTGAAAGAAAAAAAAGAAAAAAATATTGGCCCTGATATTGGATTTTTAAATCCCCAAATATCAGTATCGGTTTTAAAAATCCTACATCAGTTGGGCTCAACCTTTTATGTAATTTCATCATTCATAATAACATTTGTGTTTTATATTATTTTGTTTATTTCCTCACAATTAAGTCTCACTTAAATCTCTGGTTGTGCTGTATTTCTGGAAACTCGTTTAAAATTTACATCCAGTTATCTGCGGCTCTATTTAAACATTTAGCTACTAACAAGTATTGATGGAACAACTGTGTAGAATTTCAAGAGAATCTCGTGCAGTGACAAACCCACAAACCACCTGACTCTGCAGCTGTCTTCAGCTCCGCAGGGCCATATAGCATCTTTCAGTTCATAGCGTATTTTTGAGCTGCAGCGGGCAGCTGTTTCCTGCAGTATGTTATCAGCCCAGCATCAAACAGCAGACAGTCAAACTTTGCATCTGCCTGCTGAATATATTGGAAGATTTAGTTTATGAGATACCAGATAATCTTCTCTAGAGTTTTGTGCTTGAAAGCAAAAGAGCTAAACAGAGAGTGAATATTGGACCTGCATTCCTCAGGCGGATTATAGCAGAACCTCAAATTGGGTGATAATGTTTAACCACATGAGCTCCATCTGCCAATAGGCAGCTACGTGCTATCAATTTTTTTCATTTAACTGTTATAAAATTATAGTATGTTAACATTGTCTTTAGTTAGAGGATGTGGAGCAGTGTTGGTAATGAAACCCGGTGGTGGTAAATAGATCTGTTTTTCAGCCAGCTAAGACAGCCTTGAAACGAGGCAGATACAAGGAGCTTGTTTTGCTGAAACTGGAAGGCCCATGGGCTAGACTGCCAGCCTCGCACTGTAATGGAGATGCTTCCCCACCACTCCCCTTCTCCTCTGACACCTTGGAACTTGTGCTTCATGAGTGAACACCGTAGCACGACCTATAAAAGGCCCCCGCAACAAATGTCAATGCTTAGGCTTAATGTGTTAGCACAGGTAGACATCAGGTTGCAGGAGATCCTATTACAAGGTTTTGTGTTGTGTTCTAAGGTGTTGATTTTGTATCTCACTAGTCAGGATTTAGTAAAGCATTTCAGTGCGCAGATTACCAGTATCCATCTTTGAATTCAATTTACCCCAAGCCATATTAAGCACATTTTTCCATGTCCAGCAGTTACATAATGTTTTTTTTTTTCGTTATGAAGACCTTGTTTCTCCCAGTCTTTGACTGTATTTTTAATGGACGAAGCTAAGATGGATATTTACTGCAATGACAGCATTGTAAGGGTCACCAGAGGTTAATGCCACAACACCACAACACAAAGTAAGACTTGTTTCTCCTCTGGCAAGTCACTTTGTGCTCCAGATCTCTTCTTTCCCCTCTCGCCTCCACTCACATGCCACCTCAATTACCAGCAACTGAGCAGTGGACTGTGGGAATTAGCTTTGTATAGTAGCAGTGTGTGTGTGTGTGTGTGTGTGTGTGGGGGGGGTTATTCGGTAACTTGACTGGTATTTTTGCTAATAATTTTGTACAAGTAGTAATCACTATGCAAGGTCTCTAGAATATAGACTGCCTGTTCAGCGGGGCCCACATTATGCAGTCGTATGATACCAATTTATGTGATCAACTGCCTGTGGATGATTAGGATAGTGCACTTAAAATAATGCAAGTATAGGGCAATATTCCAAACGTAAGCGTATTGTAACTCTATTAGGGGTGGGCTTTTCAAGCAAAAATACTGCTCATATTCTCCGGGAACTATTCAGAGATTCTTCAAAGAGCATTTTAAATGGAGGATCTGTCGTTGAAACCGTTTCAGTTTCACTGTTGTGATGTTGGATTGCTTCCGTTTGACCGCTTTCTGCAACACACTGTTGGCCATAACCATATCTAAGATCTGCATTTTTTATGAACCACGTGTTGGATTATCATTAATAGAATTTCATCCTCATTAATCGGCAGGGAAATATGTTGCGATTGCTGGCCACATCATCTTACACATTGTCCTATAAAGCCTTCATAATCCAGTCCTTGATTTTCATGGAAACGCAAGCATTACTGGTCGCCAAACCAAATGAAATCCCTCTCTCAATCTGTCCCTCTTTCCAAACCTCCTTAGTGTCCATGATGTCATCCTCACATCCATCCTCGCCAGGATCTAATGGAGAGGAAGTGTGTTGTGAAAATAGGGCAGCACTGTGTCTTACAGAACACCAATCCCTTGACAGAAAATATTGATTGAAGCATTAATTAGTCCAAGAATGTCCCCTCTGACGTAACTAGCTGGTAAAACAAATAACAGTACACCATCTTGGAGCCACTTGCTGTGAATGCACAATAAAGCTAAGCCATAACAGTTAACCTGACCACATTACACTGCTGGTAATTGTGATTACTAAGGAGGAAAAAGCCAGAGCGAGCAGAGGTGAGACCTAAATGCTGTAGGCTGAATTACAAAGTCTGTCCTGTGCTTCCAGGATACGGATCAACTGCATAACCCACAATGGAGAGCCAGTGCTGAGGGAGAGAGGCTAAGCCCTGTTTATCAGAATTCTCTGGGTGTAGCAGCTTATTAAAGTGCCAGGTGCTTCTGAAAAATAATACCCCCTCCCACTCACACACACACACACACACACACACACACACACACACCACCACCACCACCACCACCACCACCACCTTCTCTCTCTTTCACAACCTCCATGTCTGCTTCCCCCAACCAAACGCCACTCTAACCAGTGCTGGTATGCAGGTTGAGGAATGAACCAGCGGGCAAACTGCAGCATTTCTGCTTCTTTCAGAAGTTCTTATTTATTTATTTATTAACCCCCCCCCCCCTCCCCATCTCCCCTGTTGCCACAGAGGTGGAAACAACGAGGGTGATGAAATGAAATCATTTCTCTTCCCTTGTTCTCACTTTCCAGCCGCCGTCACACTTCTCCTCTTGATTCTTTCTATTTCATCCGCCGTCTCTTCTGACTTTTCCCGAGATGTGGCACCTGATCTCGAAGGCCCCCCGAAATATCACAAGCACCATCAAACCCATCTGTTCAGCAAGAGGCAGTCACATATGACAAATTACATGGTACACTTCAACTGCGGAGTTTCTGCCACATCAGGATGTGATGGAGACACTAATCATATGATGGTACAAGAGACAGCACATAAAAAAAGAGGTCTGACTCACATGAGAAAGGAAGCAGCCGTGTTACAGTGATATATGCGTGGTGGTTATTTATGGAAGCAATCATACAAAATTCTTCCCTCCTAACATACGCAAGGACAATGCAACAAATATTTGTTACAATAAAGAACTGAACAAACGAATACAGCAAACAAAGACAAAAGAGAGTCACTGTTGTGCCTTGTATTTGAGCTTTTACTCTTCGAAATGACTCTAATGTGCAAAGATTTCCCAGAATATCACACTAGGCGCATCAGTAAATATCATATTACGCTTTAGCAATATTCAGCGGCACAAATATATGCATTTTTAACACTTATGAAACAAGCCGAGAGCAAACATGTTGACCCATAAATCAAATAAAATATGCACAATGGCCTTGAGCTTTTGCTCAAATCAGACTGTTTCTAAAATCAGTACAATATGTTTTATCCATTCCCATGTTATTAAAGTGTCCCACAGAAACGAATCGATAATTTAACACTCTCGAAATTTCCCAAAATGAAATGCAAATATCGGAGGCACGTGCAACATTTTCTGATAATAGTACTGCGCTACATGTTGAAGTAACCGCTGTACCCATGAGAGGAAATGACCTTCACTGTCGTGTATAAAGTGTAATGAAAGGGTGAACAAAGGGAGACAATTCAGACATAGCTAATTGCGCTGGGCAGTTAATTGAATTTTAATTTCATTTACATTATTGGCTTCAGATTATTATTCACATGGGACAATCAAAATTAAAACAATTATTGTGCCACAACGTGTTTCTTAATGGTGTTGTTTTATCTTTCGGTGAACCCATTTCCTTTATTTTAACAATTATTTATGCACTTGCATATTCAGCTCAATGACAATGAACCTTCAATTTTATTTTATTAAGTTCAATACCCCCCCCCACACACACACACACAGTCAGTAAGTAAAAGTGCTAACTCATCTCGACACCCAAGACTGACCAAAAATAATTGTGATCCTGAAGTCTTCGAAGATACGTAAAAGAAAATGCATTCAGTGGATACAATATGCAACTATCCATTCCGTACCATAATAATCATATATTTTCTTTCCTTCAGGCACCTGCTAGTAATGTGTGTCCACTGGTAAACTGCATGACCCGTTTTCCAAAATTGCTAAATCCTATTAGCATACAGATGTGCTGATTGCACAAAGATTAATTGCATCAACACATTAATGCATTTTAATTTTCGTGGCAGTGGCTTGCTGCAGCTTCTAACAAACAGGTGCAAACTGCATCTAGGTCAGCTGTTTAGTTTGCATTTATAGCCTAACCGTTTCACTGTGTTGTGTATTACTGGCTGCCCATTTACTTGTTGCTATAGTGACTGACATATTCCACTGTCTTTGAGCAGCTTGCCCTAAAGGGTAATGCTTAAGCCCTAGGATGTCTGCCATTTAAGAATCTTAATGAAGCCTTCTCTTTAACCAATAATAGACTCATACTGGTAGCATCAAGATTTAGTGCTGTATTGTAGTGGTGCATGTGGTACATCCTCAGAATGAAGTTTAGAAGGTCAAGCAGATATAAATCCATTGTTCTATGTCTTGAAGGGAGCGTGTATAAATGTCAACATGCATCAGTGTGCCTATAACAAATGTCAATATGTCCAAATCCTTTTCTTATGACATTCTCTGGCCATGCCCATTATCTTGTAACACTCACACATTTCTCTCTGTCTTGTTTGTTTTACGCAGGTAGGAATGGACGGGGCTGTGGATTCTGGAAGCTAGTAAAGACAATCGGTGAGGACATTCATCTTTAAAGAAAGAAGAATTTTTATGGATACCTATAAAAGTTCTTAATATAAGTCTTGTGAAGCATATTATCGGTCCGTGCTTTTTTCTTTTTTCCACCGTCCACCTTTTTCGGCCTGTCTGACTGCACCCTTGGCCCCAAACCCTGACACCAGCATTGAGTGATTGGACATTACATTCAAGAGCTTCTACACAGAAGACAATAAAACCCTAGGGAGCCCTGTGGCAGTGGTGGAAGGGCCGATGAGTCAGTTGCCACAGCAGCTGCAACAAATGAGTCACCATTTGTGAAGTTAACCGCTCAGACCAGTTAATCTACAAGGACCAATTTCTGACTGGAGGGAATCGGTCCAATATGAAGGACTTGTCATTTGTGGATCGTCTCTTTGTTGGCTTGGCCATGGCCTCTTTTGTTGTAGCCACTGAGCTGAGGCCTGATTGCCCAAAGCTTTGTGTGTGTGAGATTAGACCCTGGTTTTCCCCCACTTCTGTGTACATGGAGGCGCAGACTGTTGACTGCAACGACTTGGGACTTTTTAGCCTGCCAGAAAAATTACCAGTGGGCACACAAGTACTGTTACTACAAACAAACAACGTTGAGAGGATTGACAGACCCTTGGATTACATGCCCAATATCACAGAGATTGATTTGTCACAAAACAACTTATCCTCAATCATCAACATACACCTTGGGAATCTTACTCAGCTGCTCTCCCTTCACTTGGAAGAGAACTGGATACGGGAGCTACCTGAACAATGCCTGTCAGAGGTGGCTAACCTTCAGGAGCTCTACATGAATCACAATCTCATCTCTTCTATTTCCCCACTGGCTTTCCAGGGTCTAAGCAACCTTGTGCGTCTCCATCTTAATTCTAACAAGCTGAGGGTCATTAAAAGAGAGTGGTTTGAACCTTTGCCAAATCTGGAGATCCTAATGATTGGTGAAAACCCTGTTCTCACTATTGATGACATGAACTTCAAACCTCTGAGTAACCTCCGCAGTCTCGTTCTTACCAGAATGAACCTGTCTCAGCTTCCTGATGATGCACTGGCCGGTCTTGATAACTTGGAGAGCATCTCTTTCTATGATAATATTTTTCCAGAGGTGCCTCACTCTGCTCTGAGAAATGTGAAAAATCTTAAGTTTTTGGATCTTAATAAAAATCCCATTACGAGGATACAAAGAGGGGACTTTGTGGATATGCTCCATTTGAAAGAACTGGGGATTAACAGCATGCCAGAGCTAGTTTCCATTGACAGCTTTGCCCTCAATAACCTCCCTGAGCTGACCAAAATCGAAGCCACCAACAATCCTAAACTCTCCTATATCCATCCTAATGCTTTCTACAAACTACCACGGCTGGAAACCCTTATGCTAAATGGCAATGCTCTCAGTGCCCTCCATAGGATTACTGTCGAATCTCTTCCAAATCTGAGGGAAGTTAGTATGCACAGCAACCCCATCCGCTGTGATTGCGTAGTCCGCTGGATGAACATGAACAAGACCAACATTCGCTTCATGGAGCCCGATTCACTGTACTGCGTAGAGCCTCCGGAATATGAAGGCCAGCATGTCCGCCAGGTGCACTTCAGGGAGATGATGGAGATCTGCCTGCCACTAATATCTCCCGAAAGCATGCCAGGGCACATTAAAGCACAGAACGGTTGCTCATTGTCACTTCATTGTCGGGCTTTTGCTGAACCTGAGCCAGACATCTACTGGATCACCCCATCTGGTACCAGGGTTCTGCCTAACACCGTGTCTGACAAGTTCTACATGCACCCAGAGGGTACTTTTGACATCTACGATATAACAGAAAATGAAGCCGGTGTTTACACCTGTGTTGCTCATAATTTGGTCGGTGCTGATCTTAAATCCGTCTCAGTAGAGGTAAATGGTTATTTCCCCCAACCTGTAAATGGCTCTCTGAATGTTGATGTCAAATCAGTGGAAACAAACTCCATTCTGGTTTCCTGGAAGGCTGGTCCTGGCACGTTGGCTCCCAGCATTAAATGGTACACTGTTTCAGATGTTAACCATCCCACCACAGTGTTTACCACCAGGGTTCCCTCAGATGTCCAGGTTTACAACCTTACCCATCTTAGTCCCGCCACTCACTACAAAGTCTGTGTGGATATCCGCAACATCCACTACAACCATGACACCAAATGTGTCACTGTCACCACTAAGGGATTAGAGCTGGCAGCCAAGGACACAGAAAAATGGGATGCAGCAGTAATCACTGTCTTTGGTGTGCTCCTGGCTGTGATTTCAGTGGCCTGCCTGTTTATTTATGTGTCTCTGAGGAACCACCACCTTTATGGGGATATAAGGAAATGGGACTCTAAAGCTTCGCTGATACCAGTGGATGCTCCTGGTATGCACTCGTCTTTCTTTACAAAGCTGTGGTTTACGGGTAAGGGACTGCCAAGTGGAGTGGAAGTGAAAGCCACAGTCATAAATGTATCTGATAATGCCTTTTAAAAACCACTGCTTTGTAGAGCACCACACACATACAGCGAATGGACAAGGCCATGGGACAGGGGTGGACGATGATATACTGTTTTCAAAGGCATACCCCATTGCCGGCCCCCAGCTCAGATACACTGGCAGAACTATTACTGGAAGGGGATGGAACAGTTTAAGAGACTACATGCTATCCCAGTTTCAACCCTAGTTGAAGTGGTGGCTTTGTAACCGTTACATCAAACCAAGCTAACATCAACAGGAAGGGGTATTTACTGCAAAAAATTCGATTACAGTACTATTCATACAAAAATGAAGGCAGAGAAAAGGAAGTGGACGTGTTGAAGGTCAGCTCTCTTGTAATTGACTGTTAAATGTGTTCAGAGTTGTGGAACTGTCCGTGTGGTCCCAAGCAATACCGTCTGTGCTTTGTCAAACATCCATAGACGAGTTAGAGATACAGTAATAACACCTGTCTATTATGGGAAGGGAGATTTATTAGAGTAGACAAATAACAGTGACTATGGTGTAAGCCTTTTGATGAAATATACCCCCCCCCCTTTTTCTATTTAAAAACGGATTCTTGATTTTTCATGGAAATATTGTTATATATTCTATTATGTTGATGTAATGACAAATCCTCTGTATGTGAACAGTTTAAATGGGTTTTAAATGAAGGCAAGGAGCAGACTACTTTTGATTACAACATCACATTAAGCTTAATGAAATTCAGCGACAAAATGGGTATCTCGAGAGGATATTTGCCAAATGGCTGTTTATGCTTTGTAGTTCTCATTGCAATGGTGACTGGCAAAAACACTGGACTCAAACAAATATAACAAGTTGCTTAAAACGAAATTGAGTGATGTTTTGTCTCCTCGAGAAGTGGTTTGTTAATGCCCTGGTAAGTGCCTACAACAAGAACTACATGAGGTGAATGGAGAAGAAACTGAAGAAATTCATCAGCCACAGCAAAACACAGTCATGTCATCATTGCAGAGTCACAAGCTATTCTCCAGTACTTTTAGTGGAAATACTTTCTCAGTATTTTTAGCATACATATTTTAAGAAAAACATTTTGTTGTTGCTTTGGGTGTCAAGTTAAAAAGCCATTTTTATATTACCTGTATTATATGTGATCAATGGGCACAACAGACTAATTAAGAAAAGCGCTAAGAAAAAAAAAATAAATGTCATTGTTTCTTTTACAAACAATTGCCTACTTTCTTTGGTTTTATTCTCATGACAACAGTAAAGGGAACTGTTCTGCTCGGTTCCAGCTCATTTTGGTTTTGGGATCTACGAATAGCTTTGCATGAGTCACAGTCCCAAATAGCCCTTATTTTATACTGGGCCTTAGTGCAGTCTCTTAGTTAACCCACTGTCTTAGTTTATCCCCCTTCCCCTCTAATTAAGCCAACTTTCCTCTTATTGCCTGCCTCTTGTAGAAAGAACGTTTGAGCACAGACAGGTGCAGTGACCATATCAAGGATATCCACTGTAAGTAAGATCATACTGTGCTAAATGCAGAAAATATTCTATTAAACAGAGAGTCTCAAAGCAGTCTGATGACTGAGCTTTTGGCTCACATGCATTACTTTTAGAATCTGACTGATAACCTCAGCGTGCTGATATTATCAGCTGATATTAGGTATTTGGCAATTTATTGGTATTGGCGTTTTCAATTGGCCCATAAATGAACATTAAAAAGTAAATAAGACATGGTAGAAGCACAGCTAAACCGAAATCTGTTTATGCTTCATGTGTCTGAGAGGCAAAAAAAATATCGGCTGATATATCAGGTTTTAAAATACCAAATATCAGTACTAAAATCCTACATCAGTCAGGCTCTAATCACTTCAACAGACACACACCTTCTTTTTTGAAACTTTCATTGGAAAAGCATTAAAAAAGCATAGGAGATTCCCTTTAATGAATACACATATCATCTAGTCATAAGGTACAGTTAAATTTGTCTTGACTTTTATATGACATTTCAACTGCAAGAATGTAAAATGAAGAATTGATAAGGAGAAAATGGCACAGAAGAAAAAAAATCTCTTTTGAGTCAGACCACAGGGGATGAGTCAAGGGACTTCAGCTGAATGGTTGAATGGTCGTCCTGACCCTGGGAAGAAAAAGAAGAGAAAAAAAAAGCAACAAAAGAGCAGAACTCATTAGTCGCCTCATTAAGAACACGTTCGTCCTTCAGCTGGTCTGAATATAGTCACTGTATTACAGCTACAGCTGCTGCTGCTCATGCTTAGACAGGGACACAACGTCCCTACGACACAGAGATAAAGTACAGTACTGAAAAGTCATGCAGGGTGGCACAGAGCCGAGTCGAAGCTTCACATTTTATTTGTCTTACTGAATTATCCAGCACATAGAACATTTCACATGAGAAAGCCAAGCATGATGAATGGCTGTCAGAGGCAGAGTGACATGGTGGATTTATCAAACAGAGCCTAACACTCATACATCAGGCCAGCCTTCAGCACCATGGACAGAGGCTTTTAGAGCCGAGCCATCTGTCAAAGACAAAGGGAGTTAAAATATGACATGCCGTGCTCCTCAGGTATTGCTCAGGTCAGACCAGGTCTGCCTCTTTGCAAACATAGATGCACAAATGAACCCTGGCAGACCTCAATTCTTACATCGAAAAAAGAAAATTCAAGGTCACTTGTTGGCACAGAGGGACTCCAGGAGAAAACAAAAACACTTACAGGCACAGTTAAGGTCTAAATCAACCAATCATTCAGACCTGAAGTGTTGCAGTTGAGTCTCGACAGTCAGAGGCAATACTAAACGAGTTCATCGAGCAAAGCTCAAACATGTTCTTTGAGATTAAAGTAGCGCATAGATATTAGCCTTAATGCGCTTTTTTTCATACACCTCCTGATGTGATTACATTTGTTGTAGTTGAGTGAATACACTGAATGTTACCAGGAAGCTCATCTCTCCTGCTGTTGGTCCCCATTTCATGCATTTCCACAATCTCTTTGTTTTATCCCTCTCCACTAGCCCCTGACAGTTTGGAAGACAGTATTTTTTTTGTCTGAATTTGTACATTCAAAGCAAGCCATATTAGAAAAAAAATGTGGATTTAACTTAAATCCCACATGAAAAGAACCAGTGAGCTGTCACCATTTAATCCGCAGTGAGGAAGGAAAAATTATGTTTCTCGCTGAATCTTCAAATATTTCAAATATTAAAACCCACCTTGTTCTATTCAAAGAAAGCCATCTGCACCGTGGCAGATATTAAAGCATTCTCTGTGAAGGCTTATGGTTGGGTGTTCCTACTGGTTACATATTCATTTTAATTTTGCAAGGATCATTGTCAGGCGGTCTGAGAGTTGATGGTGCAAACCACCAGTGGGAGGTTCAAGTTCAATAGTATATTTATTTATTCTAACATGAGGTAATCATTAAGTCAGTGGTTGGAAGGTAATTTTCCTTTTATGCTATAAGATTAAATAAGCCTGCTTAAATTTGATAGTGTTAGCCTGTTGATCCAGACGTGCTACTATACATTTAGAAACATTACCAATATGACTCCTAGAACATGTAGGAAGGTGCTATTTAAACACTTTTAATTTCATAGTTCTTCAAATATGTCATATTTATAACAATTTTATTCATACAATAGCCTGAATAAATGTTATTTTTCTCCATTGAAAGCTACAATTAAATATGCAGCCCCTCCCCTCCCCATCTGAGCTGAGATAAGATTAAAGAAAGACTATAACACTGCAGAGGCTGCAGAAAGCAAACAATGTTAACACTGCTAACGGCACTTTTATATGTTTGAATTATCAGCTTATTAAAGTTACAAACTTCCACATAGGTCAGCCGGTGTAGCTACAGGCAACCACATTCCAATGAAAAGTGAAATGTCAACATGCATTTAGAATCCTGCAGCTAACGCTATATTTAATGCCACTGCTTGCTTTTAAGAGGCCTTTATAGGCAGCCATTGGAGAAACAACCAGATGACCTATGGATTGCAATAACAAAGCACTGATTGCTTGTAAGTCTGAATAAAAAGGGATTTACCCTCTTGGGGGTGGGGGGGTGGGTGTCTTTTGTTAATTAAAAATAAAAGAAATAAAAACAGTAAAATGTTTAGTACCTCACAGGATTTTTGACTTGTTTACACGTGTATCTTCAGTGAGCCAGGATTTTTTCAGCGCATCGCCCTTCTGATCATGCACCGCTGTGTATTTCCTGAAAAGTGGGCACACGGTGTCAAAGCCGATTTGGCACGACTCGTCGAAGGGCGAGCAGTCAAAAGCCATTTGTGTGAGTGCATTTCAGCTCTGCCTGGCCTCTTCTTGTCGACACTTCCATAACTGTCCATCACTCCCAGAATGATGCCCATTTTCTCCCACTTCCTTCCACACATATCTACTTCTGTGGCAACTAAGTAACATTGATGCAAAGTGTCCAACAAAAAATAAAAAAAGCAGAGCAGCTATTAGTTATTTCCATTTTAGATATTTGCTGACTCACACTAGGACATATAAGAGGAAGTCAGGGAGGTTTCTTAACCTGAGTGACCTGTCATATTGATAAATATTCAACTATAACTCTTTCTGTGGACACTGTTAAAAATCAGTCAGTCGGAATGACACAACTCCACAGAGAGCTTTCTCACTAATTGGAAGACCCATTTTCAAACAGTTGATTGGTTTCCTGGGCTGCTGATTGATTGCTGCCTCTCTTTGTTTCACCATTTCCTCTATGAAGTGGACACGCAACCTGTGTCTGTTGGATCAATACAGAAACCAAGTTACTTGCACGCATTTGCTTATATTAATGATGTATTGGAATTTGGGGGGAGGGGGCACATAGCAAACATGTCAGGACATGCAGGAGCACTATTTTTCTTTTCTTTTGGTTTTAAGTAATCACGGTCTGCCTCATGGCACAGATGCACCACCACCCCATTACATTAATGCTGAAGACGCGTCAATATACAGGTTAGACCATGTTAATCATTGCTCTGCATTAGGATAAAGCTGTGAAATGGCAGAAAAGCCACCTACAGTTACAGACCTTGTGAAACAGCAGCGTTTGTACTGCAGGCTTGTTTTGTTTAATACTTCCATCTGTAGAAAGGTCTGCAGCAGATTTTGTTCCCCACTGGCAGGTTTAAGGAAGAGTTGGATAATGGCTGGTTACAACAGAGTTTTGAGACCAGTTTCCATTACATTTGTAGCTTAAATAATGAAAACCAAAAAAGTTTTTTTTCCCCAAATAAAGCATAAATACCAGTTTATTCTTTGCTAATATGCATTTACCAAAGTGATAAAACATGTGCCGAATGCCACAATTTTGCATTTACCCAGGGATGCATGAAAATAATAGAGAGCCTTAGCCTCATTGGTTTCAATATTGTGTCATAAAGCTGTTCTTTAAAAAATCTACTTAAAGGAATAAAAGAAATGAAAGAAAACACAACAGTGTTTCTGAGAATAAAGCCACAGCTGTGCTTTGCTTATTACAAACATGGCTGAGGTGCAGTTTTTTCCTGTGTCAGCGTTGGAGTTGCGTTGATGCTACTGTATCTCAGAGCTCCCACAATCTGCTGGCAACACATCTGTCAATGAAGCGCTGCCGGTTCAAACAGAAATGTGCTGGACACAGCATAAATTGAAATGCAGCAACAGCCAAATTTGGAACAATAACCATATATTCAGCTACAGCCTCAGTCATCACAGCCAGGCGGAGCAACAGCAGCTGCGCTCACATCCAGTCACCAAACCCTATCACAATTCAGCCTGTAAAATCAGCCTGAGTCATAAGCACTAAATGCATCATAAAGTTTCACATCTCTCCTTTCTGTAAGTGTCTGCAAGGGGTCTTTCCCTTAACAAGCAGTGTATAATAGCGGTTCATATGGATAAGAAGGAATGTATAGCATAAACAAATCTTTGTGTGAATGTGAATGCACATTTTTACACATGCAGGAAGTAATTGTTGAGTCCAGCAGTATAATAATACCCACAGGACTGAACTACTGATAAATACTGACACTACTCAATGAACTATTAATGTGCTCAATAAATACTCTTCTTTTTATACATCATTGTGAAAGTGTGTGTGGTCAGAGGTCAGGTAGGAGTCCCGGGGAAGTCAAGACTAGGTGAGACTATTTGTTCAAATGAAAAGAGTTTTGACTTACTGGTCTGGCCAGTTCTCTTTCCCTAATACAGCGAGTAGAATGGTCCAAAACAACATGAACATTCATTTCAATCACTGCAAACACCACCAGCTCCTTGGACCCAGACAGCATCAGCAATCTAGGGAAAACAATACGAGAGTGATAAAAGGCTTAACAGGAAAAAAAAAAGAAGCAGCGTCAGTGATGCTTAGACACAGGAACGACATAAAAGCACAGTTTTGTTTTTAGATTGCTGGCTTTGTGATGTTGCGCTTCTGTTGACTTGTGAGGTTTATGCACATGCTGGCAGCAACAAATACAAAAATAAGAGGGAGAAAGAGCGAAATTAAGTCGAGATTTAAACAAGCATGTTAAATCTACTGTGCTGGAGTGTGTTTTCTATCAGCTGTAATAACATCAGACATGGCTTCTTGGTGCAGACCGGGTTTAATATTACAAAATCACACGACTGTTTTCAATTGCAACTCTTATTTTGAAATGCAGACAGGGTACTGTAGCTCATCAGTCACTAATACATGTCCATGCTATAGTGTTATGTGGCCTGTTTGTGTTGTTAGCCTTGAAATTAAAATGATGTGATGCTTTCATAAGCTTGTGTGGGAGCATAAATGCAAAAGGAAAAATTGCATTGCCAGGTGGTTGCTAGGCAACATGATGACATTAGTATATATCATGTGTAAATCAGATTTTGTGGCTATAAAATGAAATGGTTTTTTTTAGGGAAATTAAAGGAATAGGTGCTGTAGGTGCATGTGGACCAAAACAGGTAATTTTAGTCTTTTGCTAAGTGGTGCAACCTGATGGTGTCATTATATACTATGCCAAAAATAAATGATAGGGACATCAGAGTTTAACATCAAGTCAATTAAACCTTTGGGATGTTGATTTGGTCAGTTAAGTAGCAGATGGGGTTGTTTAACAGTAACACACTATCGGTTCGGGGACTGATTTGGCTACCGTGAACATAAACTTGAACAGGTGCACAAACATATTTAGAGAACAGAAAAATCTCAACAATCAAATTGAGCTGTCTAGAATGGGGCCACCGTCTTAATCTCTGAAAATGCAGAAGAAATTCCCTCAAATCAGGCTTTAAAGTTAGATAAATTACTTACACTACAGGTCACCCATTAGGGGAAAACACCTCACTCTTACAGTGTAATTACACTTGTATTACTTATATTCCTTATTTATCTTTAATTTCGCTGTAATCTTAAATTGAGTTAACCACCACGGGCCTTTGCCAAGCTCCAGATACATTATATGCTGCATGTGCATATGGCCTAAATAAAATGACTCTGCGTGTGTGCCTTTCATCCTAACGGGTGGCCTCATTCTTTGATGCAATGATGGCAGCGTCGGATGGATTTTATTAGATAGGGGTCGGCGCTCATGAGAACCATTCAACTGAAGAACACCTGCAGTGTCGGCAGCAGCAATCAGCGCAGCCGAAGCGCTTCTTAACCACGTGCGCCTCAAATTATACCTGACTGCGCGACAAGCATATTTCCACACAAGATACTCATCAGTTTTAGTCCTTGCTCGGGTCTTAATGCTAATCAAGCATCCCTACTCCCTGCTGTCTGCCAGGGGTGTTTACACCAACTTTTAACTTCTAACTACCAAAATGAACACACAAATGGCTGCAGTCCGCCATCAATCATTCGCCCGGCCCGCCGGGGTGTGCGGATGGCAGCTCAGTGTGATTCCACGCACTGCGCGGCCGCATGTGGCTCACTGTGAGGTTATACAAAATAACCATATTTTCCTTCAGTTCATTACACGCTTCCCTGGAAACTAGAACAACAATAACCAAGGCCGTATGTTTGATCTTCATTATCTTTTTGATAAATTCTCCTTTGCTCTCTCCGTCCTTGCTCGCTGTTGATATTTATGCTTTTCTCTTCTCTCCAATGTGTTCCCTCTCATCCCCAGATAAGACAAATCCGCTACTTTAGATTATGTCACGGCGAAAAAAAAAAAAAAAAGGGAAAAAAAAATAAAAAATGACCGTTTTCATATTGATGATAATTGTGTTTCACATAAGTTTTCCATCCAGATTATTTGCAATTGAAATGAAGGGAGCCGAGTAGTTAACAGTCTGGCAATCTGCTCTCCCCCATAATGTACGCAACCCGGAATGATGTCTACACTGACTGAAAGCTGTTCATCTATGAAATAAAAGAAACTGAGCGACCTATTAAATTGTATTATGTTAATCGCGGAATTAGCAGCAGACTGTGGAATATCATCACATTTATTATTGTCCCAATAAGAAATGATTCTCTCTGGTGGGCATGTTAAAACATTTTCCTCTCGCTGGGGGAATGAAGAGCACTTGGGTATTTTTGTGAGGGGGCTCACTGATGAATTTGTTGCGATCGCTAAGAAAAATGGGTCGGAGAGGGGGAAAAAAAAAACTCTAAAAAATGAATGAATATGACTAAAAGCCCTTTATTTATGTACCCTCTGTGCGACGAGCTGTAGAGATTTCTGCCATTTGTAAACTCTGTCTCAATTCTGTCAAAAGAGAGCGCTTTCCTCGGTCCTCTGAAGTGGATCCAAAAGAACATGGGTGATAACGAGGGCTTGGCTTCTCTCTCTCTTTGTCCTGCAGCCATTAGTGGGAAAGGCTTTTTGCTGGATCTCGATTCTAAGAAACAACTATTTCTGTCTCTTCTGGCTTTTCCTTTGCGCCAGTAGGGCCTTGTTGCTGAGTCCTCCCCGCTGGCATCAAACGGGGGGGTGTAAAGGGTGAGCAAGTGCCATCGTTTGCAACTCTGGCACAGGATTACTAAGGTGAGAAAATGTGAGAAGGGTTATTGAGGCTCATCAGAATCAAAGGGGAGCCAAGGTAATGAGGGGGGATCAATCAAAGAAATGGGGGCCGCTCTTAGAACACTGACGCTTTAAGCCCACGGCAGTGAAGAGACGGATACTCTTATATAACTCGACCAAAGGCACATTAGCGTGGGATTCGGGTAGGCTGCCAAATCACTGGATTCCTTTTTATAGTGAAACGCTGATTGGGCTGTTCCCTGGTGGCCTGAGGGTCATTTTGGCCTGTCGTGAAGAGTCAACTTAAACACCTATAATATAATAACAAGCACTGAATGAACTAACATACCTCTGAGAATCCACGCCACAAGACCGACGTTCTTGCGTTTACAATAGATGTGGGGTCACGCTAATGTCCACAACGTGCAGCTGCGCACACTAAAGAGTCACTCAGACCCTCTTGGCAAGGCACACAACACCTACCTGCTTTTCTGCCAACAATATTTAGGCTACATGATTATGGCTCATGCTCTGTTTCGGTTAATGTATGTGTGGAGTTTTTAATGCTTTTGCTACAATCATGTAAACACTTGATCAACTTTAGTCCAAAAAAAAAAAAAAAAAAATGGGGAAATAGTTTTT
>VOQJ01047479.1:8703-25882 GCA_015052665.1 Apistogramma diplotaenia | reverse complement strand
TCAATTAACAATGAAGTTAGGACAACTTAAGAAGATCCATGCAAAAAGTAAACATACCTTTTTGAGTAAACCCATTACATTATTTTTTAGAGTGTATATACAAAGGTCATTAGACTTTATTGCATTTTTCGTTCTGTTGCTGCATGCATGGTATGTTGCTATTTTCACCACTCAGAAAGATGAGCCCAGATGGTGAAGCAGAAAGATGGTGAACTCTGCAGCATTTAGGTCACTGTGGGAACAACCACTGTCTTTCATATCTCTATTCAGCTGTCTTTAGGACAGCATGCTATTACTCCCCTTCCTGTTCACCAAAAAAATGCCTTTTTTGGTCATGTTTGCTCACTTCCAGGAATGTCTCCATCCTTACTTCTTTACTGTGATTAATATCAGTAAAACTACCACTTTGCTGGAAACTGCAGTGATTTGGGTTTCTCTGGAAGAATATTAGTCAATCTGTGAATTATAATAACATTTGTTCTTTTTTTTTATCTATCTTTACAAAAAAAAAAACAGAGAAATAACTGTAGTTTCTATCGACCTAAAGCAGATTGTTTCCACTCTCTCCAGGGGTCTGCTGGAGATAAAGAGCTGCATTCCCCCGTAAACACTCCCAGGAGCCCAAACAGGATTTGAGCATCTTCCGGCCCAAATTGTTTGTTTTCCCTCACATTTTTTTCCACTCCATGTCCACCAGGGCTCAGCCAGCAATAACATTATACTAACCTTAAAGCAAATAAATAGCTGACTGGGGTGATTTATTTATTTTTTATTTTTTTACAAAAACTCAAAAAAATAGAGGCTCATTTTGTTTTTACTGCCTCTAAAAAGAATATAAAAACTCATATATGCAATGTGTTCATTATAAAAGTATTGTAATAAAATTTAACTGTAATTTTCAAGTTTTCCAGTGACTTTCAGTGATGTACATACTTAACAACAAATGAGGAAGGTCCTTATATTTGTTCTTTCTTAATATTTTATATGATTTTAAATGATTTTGTATTATGTAAGTCAACTGGATTAACTTATTAATATTTTGTAGTTAATTACACATTAAGAGATTATGAGTGAAGAATAAATAATTATCAGAGGTGCTTAAACCTTAAAGTCTAATGTTTGTATAGTTTCAGGAGCTGTCAGTGAGGTTTGTCAAACAGAGTCATGTTCTAGTGATAACTGCGTTTACAGTGTGCGATGCGCTGCGATGGGGATGGTGCTGATGGTGATGACAGACGTGGACTTAATTGGAGCTACGGATTGATTTAGTGTTAAATAGATACATTGTATTAATGTGAGCGCGAGTGGGGCTGTCCAATACCGCTGACGTAAGCAACAAAAGTCAAGTCAAGTCTGAAAAATTAGGACGTCATCAAACAGGGAAACAGACGCATCTGCCTTCAAAATAAAAGCATCAAACGCCTGCCTTAAGTCGAGATTGTTTTGTTTTTATTATTTTAGTTTGAAGAGGCCCATAATTGATTTGCAGACCTTCTGTAGGAATTCATATCGAATCTATCAAAATTAAAATCAAACAATTATTATTAGTATTTAATAAAATAGATTCTAGAACATTTTCATTCAAATTTTCTATATTTGAATTGGGTTTTATGTTGAAGGAGTGGTAGCCGGAAACGCTGCTGTTTCATTGCCTGATCCTTTTTTTTCCAGCAGCAGCAGCGGACCGCTCAGGATTTGGCTCTTCGTTTCTCCTTGATGTAGTCCGAGGTAAAGAGGTCCGCCCAGCCACCGAGCGGATATTATTTCCGTTTCCAGCTACCGAATATTTGGTTTTAATCACATATACTACAAACAGTTTCTCTGTGGAGGGGAGAAGCGGGGAATGAGCAGCGGGGGAAATCTCCCGTGAGTTTTCCGTGGAGAGTGTGGCCCCCGGTGCCAGCGGGGCAGATAGTTGCTGCTGCCTGCGCGGCTTCGGAGCGGCTCATCACAGGCGGCTGAACGAGGACCGTTTCTCCTGTATGTTCCTCTGAGTCACAGCGCGGAGCCAGCACGGTAAGCTGCCTGCAGGCTGCGGTCTTCTTCCAGCCTGATGAAGGTTACACTGTCAGTGTTACCAAGTTTGCAGCATTTCAATACTTTTCTTCATCGCCTACGCGTTTTTTCGCCCTTTTTTGTTGGTGTATGAAGCCATTTTCTTTCTTCTTAAAGTGTTTTAAATGTATTTTAAACATCCAAAGTAGCATTGCGGGCTTTGTGACGTGCTTTCATATTTAATGTCAAGACATACAGATTTGAAAAAATTCAACGTGCAACTATCTTTAAAGCAGTTTTAAAGTGATGTGGAGTTGTTAATTGGCAGCGAGTCGGTGTGTTACGTGCGCTGTCGCTGCGGTGTGCAGCCCTTCATCCTCACGTCACTGTTGGAGCAGATGCGACTGGCTGTTCTTTTCGGTGCGAGTGGTCGTATGAAGACTTAAAGTAGCGCTCTCGCGGTTCATCCTGGTTCCTCGGGTTAACACGGGAAGCTGACGGCTCACACGGAGGCCCGTGTTGGAAGTTTGAAACTGATGGAGGCACGCGTGGAACCGCGTGAAAACAGACGTGCTGTGTATGTTACTGTCAGTTTACTTTCCGCTGCTTGTTATTGCCCATGCAGTGCATGATTGACAGGCTGCATAACTTCCATTGATTGAATAGAGCCCCCCCCTCCCCTGAATAAAGCCCCCCTCCCCTGCATTTCCTTTAAAGGAGAGCGGGAGGATGGAGGCCTTATAAATACAGCTGAACGAGCTGACTCCACCATGTAGATACAGAGCCTTGGAGTTTAATCAGGGAAATGGAGGCAGGAAGAGGGGAGGGGTGGTTGACATTTGCGGGGTGATGGGGGCGGAGGAAGGACAGTAAGGGGGGTGGGGGTGCTAACTGAGGAGGAGGGTAAATGTAGGACAATGGGGGGGAGTTGTAGCCAGTAGCCACCAGCTGAATGGATGTGACCTCAGCTCCCTGGGGAGCAGCTGCTGGGGGCTGGCTTCCACCTGATTTATGGTGCCACTTAAGACTCAGAGCCACACCCAGGCCTTTCTTCTGGATGTGCCATGTTTCTCATGAATGAGTGTATTTGTTTCTTTGCTGGGGAGTGGCACGCACCTTGTGTGCAAACTTGTCACCATGAGATGGATGTGATGAACGTGCGCTGTTGCTTTGTTGCTGTGGGACAGAAGTGATGAATGTGTGAGATTGCACTCTGCTTTGTGCCTTAGGGAACGATTTCAGGCGCAAAGACATACAGTGGCACAAATAAGTGCCCGTTGAAGCAGTTTACCTCCATCAGCCGCACGCGCCCCCACCCTCACCCTCACCCTCACCCTACCTTGACTTTGAAAGCTGGTCAACAAGTGCCCAGAGGAGCCTGCCCCTCATGCCTGACGAGCCGACATAAACCTCAGCAAGTCTTTCCTACATCAACAAGTCCTCTCCCACCATATGGTGATTAGATTGGAGCAACAATTTCTATAATTACTTCATTTGTTGCTTTTATTGGATGTCCCTCTTATAGGCATCTTTTGTTTTTCACCTCTAGCATTCTTCAAAGTCTTCATTGTCTTTGCTCTTCCCTGTTCACTCTTAATTTCTCCACACTAAACTCGACTTCTACCCCCCCCCCCTTTTTTTTTTGTTTTTTTTTTGAGGAGGTGCTTCCCCTTTCCAAAAACAGCCCCACAAACACCAGGGAGGTACGAAGCGGTTAAAGCTGACTTCTACTCTGCAAGGTCTGCTGAGAAAATGAAGCTAAATATGTAACGCTGGCAATGAATAGCAGGCTTTTGCAGGGCTGTAAACTCTTGTCATCCGTTGTTTATTATTGTGACAGCGTGAGTGTTTAACTGGGAGGCTTCATGAGTTTCTGTAGCGTTCATTCACAGAGGGGGGTTGTATTTAGAAATGTGGCTGCAGTCACTAACATAAGCACAGGCTTCTCTTTGAGCAACGCTTAAAATAACACAGCGGAGGGGAAAAAAGAAACAGGCATTATAGTTGAGTGAAGACTCAGGGGAGGGGCATCAAACCTTAATTGGTCGTTTGTGCTGGAAGTCTGTGTCAGATAAGAGAATGCAAGAAGATGTCAGGAAATGAGAGACGACACTTAGCTGTGACGTGCAACAACGTCCCAAACTGCACTCAAAGTTATGATTTTATAATACCCAGGTTTATTCCTTTAAAATACTAAAGCACATAATCTGCATTGTAGATTTAGCGTGCTGGGCCTTTATCTAATAATCATCATCACTGATTAACCTGCACATGTTTTCCTCATGTTGACTGCCAGGAAATGTTTACCAGTGATGGGATCGGCTGATGTTTCTCTGTTTAGTCAAATAACTGGATTAACCAACACAGATGCTTTTGTGCGACAGGATTCTGAGCGACTGTTTGCGTTTGTGTTGCATACAAATGACATTATGGGACCTTCGAGCCGCTTTGGTGGAACGAGCCGAGCCACAGTGAGGTGGCACTCGATTGTAATGGAAAACGACCGAAACCGAATAGAGTCGAGTGAAGCCGAGTAGGGTCTAGTGGAAAAGAGTCTCAGAGGTGATTCACCAGCAGAAGTGCAGAGACACGGAGAAACGGATCTCCCAAGACTCTGCATCCACAAAAGGGACATTACATTTGGGCTTTGCTGCACCTTATACTTTATTCTGCTCAGTAGTGTTTTATACTTTAATAAGCCATGTTCACTTGTTGTGTTATGCTATAAAATAACCCCATTGTCCCCATCTGAGGACTTTTTTTTTGTTGCAAAAGTATCATCCATGTAAATAAAAGCAACTTCCTGTTTTAAGGGGAAGCTTAGTTTATATCCAACTTAGTTTATATACGTCTAAGCCTCCGGTCTCTCCTGGAAGCAGAAAAGGAGGTCCTCAACTTTGAAATGCAAAGTCTGGCGCTCTAATGAAAGACATCTGAGAGTCTCGGACAGTTTTCGAGTAGGCTCTCTGCAGGAAAAAGCAGTGGAGGTGTCCACATGTGGCTTCTTCCAGCACTGAAATAAAAATGTCCAGCGGAAGGCAGAACAGATGCAGAGCCGATGCACGAGTTTTCACAGGATCTCTGCAGCATGTTAGATTGTGTCAGATACTGTGGCTGCTGTTGTAGTTTCTCCCCTTTGCTGCATTTCACAGAAATGTGTGAAGTGTGACCGCTGTTTGCTTGTCACCATGGAGTCTGCGCTGCGGTTTCGAGTAAAATAACTAAACAGCTGCTGAATTGAAATGAAATAAGTGTTTCCCGTCCTCTTGCTTTTCATGTCGCAGCGTTATCAGGTGAACCGCTTGGGCGTGTTTTTGAATATGTCTGAGAGAATGACATCATCTGCGATCAGCTTCGTCGTTCTTGTTTTGCAAGTATGTCACTGATAACCAACGCAAACGTAGCACGAAGTCGATTTCACCCAGAAAGGATCTCGTCCCGCAGTCAGACGTACTCAAACGCCACCTTCTTTGACTGCAGCTGCCAATGTCGGTGCTTTCTTCTGCATCGAATCGAAATCTCTGGGAAACACTGCAGTTTGCACATAACCGCATCTGGTGTAGACCTGGAGAATTGACCTCTTTTTAGTAGGTGCAGCAGCTCTTCTCCAGCAGACTGACTGCTCTGGAGAAATAATGTCTATTTTTGTCTCCATCCCAGCAGACAATTCATTAATCACTTCACAGCTGCAAATATTTATGGCAGACTGCAGGCTGCTGTCAGTATGATTCCTGTGATGGTTTCAGCTGCACTGATTTTTGTAGATCGCCCCTGCGAATTAAGAAATGTGTCAGCCGTTAGTTGATTTCCAGTTGCTCCCTTTGGCTGCAGCGCTGGAATTGTTTAAAGCAGTTTCCAAGTTTGTTTAGCTTCTCCCAGAGTTCTGATTACACTGGTGTCCTGGTTTAGGTTTAGATCAGAGACAGTATACGCTGCTGTTCTGGCAGCTCACAACATTTTCACCCCTTTGTAAAGTAGTCTTGTCCCGACTCGCCGTCATCATTCATGTTCTTTGTTCTGCTTTTTTTTTTTCTAAAATAAAATGTGTCATTTTCGTGGCTTCGAGAAGAAGATTTGGCTGGTTTCCATGCATATTGTTGTGGGCTTCCTGTGTGATCCAGTTCAACTTCCTGTGTTTCAGAACAGGAAGGGGGTGGCTCAGCAAAGACAGGGAGTTTGGGAGAGCTTTATTATACAGCAGCTCCACAGACTAAGCCCAGGGCTCACATTGTCACAGCAAGGCACCCCCCACACCCCAAAACCATCCCGCAGTTTCGGCCCGTGGGTCGGTGGTGGTGGGAACTGGATGCTCTTGCCTTGTCTCAGTCTGTTTTAATGGGACTCCTGTAAACGCTAAAACAGATGGGCCCTTAAAACTGTCTGATTTCACAGATGCCTGAACAAAGTTAGTCCTCTGTCAAGACACTCTGATTTACTTCAACAGCAAACACATTTTTTTTTCCAAGAATGGCATAGGAATGGCATTATTCACAACACAAACAAGTAGTGAATTGTTTATATGTCCGTAGGTTTGAGGGAGTTTTGTGTTTTGACTTTGTGTCAAACCATTTGGAGCGATTGGAGAAGCGAAGCAGGCAGGACGAGTCCGAAATAACTTGGCATCGCACGGCTATTTTCAACACAGGGAGGGAGCCCTGAGTAGTGATATGGACTTGGCCCTTCACCAAAAAGCTAGTGGTTTTGCTTCAGTTGTTTCTACTCAGCTACTATGCGAGGACGTGGAGTGATGAGATACGAAGCCCATTCGATGGGAATGCTTTTTTTTTTGCTGGGGGGGAAAAAAAAGAACCCCGCCCCGTCAAAGTGTTATAGATTATCTGACTGGAAACGTTAGAAAGCCCTTCAAAGGCAATATCCCTGCACACAAGTATATCTTTAGCCTCTGTCACACAGAAGGGGAATGTTGGCAGGCCTCGAGAGAACATGCGTGGCCTAAGTGTTTTGTGTGAAAAGCAGTGCAGAATTTTCAAGGCCAGCAGCAGGCTCTCTGTTGAAAACACAAATGTTAGCTGTAGCTGTTATCCTCAGTATTAAGCTATCATACACTGTGCATAATTATCAGTGTGCCAGGAAACTAAACATTGGAAACAAAAACATTTCCGGAAACATGTTTTATATTCTGTAATTAAGGAAACTTCTAGACTACTAGTCTCTTAATTATTAGTTTGAATAGCTAAAAACATCAGCATCTGTTAGCATATAATGATGTATCACTATTTTTAGCATCAAGAGTGACACAGCATCATTTTTTTTTTTAAAGGTTGAAAAGCCGGACAGCAGGGTTTAATCGTAGGAAGAAAGTTACCATAGATGTGCAGACTACACATGCGATGAGTACGGGCTAGCAGCTAGCTGTAAAATGAATGTAAATGTTATTCACTGGGCCAGAACACAGCGTCGTTTTCCTTGCTTTCGTTGCGCCCACCCCAGGACCATCTGACCTATGAGCGGACTAAATGTTCCCACGTGGTTTGTAGTGATGCATTTTGGTTCGCTTAGAGTTCGCCTGGATATTTTTCTGTGTGAAAAGCAACCAGAGCACACAAGCTACAAGTTTACAAACTCATCAACTGATTCGGACCAGAGGAAGGAAACTATAGATGTGAAAACACCCTGAATGGCTCATTAAAGAGCTAAATGGTAATTGGACTATTTCTTATATAGCGCTTTTCTACTCTACTTGAGCACTCAAAGCGCTTATGCAACACATTTGCATTCACACACAAGGACTTTTATCTACACCCAAGTGCTTTCTATCTAACATTTGCATATGGGAGCAACTCTGGACTCAAGATGTTGCCAAATGCTTGCAGACTGAAGCAGCCAGGAATCGAACCACCAGCCTTCTGGTTAGTAGATGTCCTGCTTTTCCTCCTGAGCCACAGCCACCCCAAAGGCACTTCTCTCTGCTCCTCTGAAGCTGATATTTTCAGCTGTGGGTAAGAACCCCGGACAGTCTGTAATTCAGAGAGACCTGAGCAGCATTACTGCAGTATTGAGACAGTTTATTCTCATCACACTACAACTCACCTCAAAAAACTCTGAAAGTGACACTCTAACTAAGGTTAGCTACAAAATGACTCTGTCCATGACTTTGAATTAATAATAAAAGCCTGACTCATTTTAAAAATGCAATATATCAGCCGATACTTTTTTCTTTAAGACTTGAAACACAAAATATTTTGTTTTGTTATGTATAGTTATGAGTCCTCACTAATACAATATGACTACTTGTTTACGTTCTGGCGACTCCGCTCTGGTTGTTCCCAACAGGGAAGTCTCAGACCGCCTTTTGGTGGGAAAACTGCAACATGTATGTAATTTTGATGTATTTTTTTTCCCTTTGGTGCAAAATTCACATTGGCTTCTACTAATTGAGTTGTCCACACATATCAGTTCCCTAGAAACAAAGAAGCACGAAAAGATTAAAGATATAATTATTTGTCTCGTTAGTATTATTAGCACACAGAGGTCCCTTTTAAGCCAAAAATTGGATGACGAGCGGGAGCACTTAAAGGATCAGATCCTCGTGGTCTCAGAGGGCAGCCTGATTCATTGCTTTTGTCTGCTGTGAGAGGGTCCTCCGGGTGGTGGTGGGAAGCGGTGGTGGGGGGGCGGGCGGACGGAGACACAGGCAGACACTGTTTGGTATTCTCCTTCAGTTCTGTCGGGCGGCTTGTACGTCTCAGAGCTCAGATATGTTCCCCGCTCTGCTCTGTTTGAAGGGTATGTGGAGTCAAAGGGGGCCACCGGCTTGGCTCTGCTCACAGCGGAGGGAGTGAACCGAGCGATTGTGTGGACGATATGAGGCGAGGAAGTGAAGCGGAGGAAATGAGCATGTTAGCGACATGAGGGAGAGAAAATGGGAGGGATGGGCGTATAGGATGCCAGAGATATGCCACGGACAGCAATGGAAACTGCACACATGTTGGAATTGAATGTTAACTAAAAAGTCAAGACCTTCATTGTCTGTAAACTGTATCAAAGTCATAATGTGTCTTCTGCAATAAAAAGTAAAGTATAGTAAAGCTGCAAACGGAGTAGGGTGGATTAGGAGGGAGGGAAAGGCTAAAAGAGCAGAGGCGAGAAAAGTCTGTGAGATCCTTTGCTTTGGACTTGAGGCTACCCTTTTCCCTTTGAGCTGCGGACCGCCCTTTCCTGTTTTTCCTTCTTTTCCATTCCCTTTTTCACAGACTTAGAAGAACAGCTTTTCTGAGCAAGGGAAGCACCCGGCCTCCTGCCACAAAGAGTGCTCTGACTCTGAGCTGCATCCAGTTCTTTACAGCTGTACTGTATGCTTTATCGCGTCCCTGTTCCTCTCCCAGTGGCCATTATTCACGGCAGTGCTCGCTGAAGTAAGTAGTCCTAAGCACTTGCAAATGCGGCTCAGTTAGAAGGGAAGTAAATCCTGATTTTTAAAGCGACTCAGTTAATTTTGAGACCACAGGGATTCAGGACCTTCTCCCGAAAGCCAGTTGATGCTGATTTTTATGGAAGATTCTTCTCCATATGGTCTGCTCTTGGCTGAAGGTCGATCTGTAGATATTAGCCTGATGTTTAAAAATGTCATAAACAATAGGTGCATATGAGAACAGATGTGGAAAAATGGGTTTCGGATTAGGGTATTAATAATACAGCATACATGCATCATCGTGGGTGTCACAACAGCTCACATTTCCCCCAAGTGCAGTAACAGTGTTATGGGTTACTATCCTAGTCTGGGAGCTTTCAATCTCTCTGGAATGCCTGAGCTCAGCCCGTTTTAGTCACACACCACAGCGTCTGCCATGCATCACCTTCTCTTGCCAACTGATGGAGCCTTCGGGAGCCTATAAAACACTGGGCTGGCTTTAGTCGCAGTTCAGGTGTGCGTGAAGAGTAAAATGTGCAAGTATGTATGCTGAAGTCTGAGTGAGGCAGGGGCAGGAAAATAAGGGAATTATAATACCTGCTCTGTCTGCTGCAGCCACTTGACCTGGATCACACGTTCCATCTACACACAAACACATTTGAGCATCACCTTTGTTATAAATCAAACATTAGCAAGTTTGATTTATGGTTTTCACAGCAGAAATTACCATGTTTATGGAGCATGCTCATTTCAAACCTCAAAATCAAGCCAATTTACTCTAAAGTGAATTATGCGACATAATGTTCTTCACTGCTTTATATTTCACAGTCAACTGTTGGTAGCATTATAGCAAACCGGAAGCAATTGGGAGCGACCGCGGCTCGGCCACAAAGTGGTAGGTCACGTAAAATCACAGAGTGGGGTCAGGGAGTGCTGAGGTGCAGTAAACAAAGATCAGCACCTTTCTGCAGAGGCGATCACTGTGGACCTCCACACTTCACATGGCCTTAAGATTAGCTCAAGAACAGTTTCCATGGCTCAGCAGTTGCATCCAAGCCTTACGTCACCAAGTGCAATTCAAAGTGTTGGATGCAGTCGTGTGAAACAGGCCAGCACTGGACTCTAGAGCCGTGGAGACGTGTTCTCTGGAGTGACGAATCATGCTCTGCTGTCTGGCAATCAGATGGTCAAGTCTTGTGGAAAGCCTTCCCAGGGTAGGCTGACATCATTTTAAACCCCATGGATTAAGAATGAGATGTCACTCAAGTTCATGTGTGTGAAGGAGGTGAGCAGATAATGGTGCATGTGCTGCTGTTACGCATATCTTGTAGGTACTTTCCTTGAGATCTTTGCATTTCACCATAGCTAAACATGTCAACCTATCGCTGTGTACTCACATGTGCATGTCATTACAGAAAATGTAAAATTTGGCCATAATACAGAATTAATAGGCCATCAATAGGAGACAACATGGGACAAACGGTTACAGATATGACAGCAGATGGAACATTGGTGGGCTGGAAAGGCCAGACAAGTAACGGTGGGTTTTGAGCCTGGACTTAAAAGCAGAGTCGAAGACGAGGTAAATAATTCCACAAATGCGGAGCAGCGACTTCGAAGGTCCCGGCACGTTTTTGTTTGGAAAAGAGTCAGTCTTAGGCCTCTTCTTTCAGACGGACGAAACTTGAACAGAATTCCCTTTCTGAGCCTGGTTTTGCCCACATTTTTCCTTCCTACTGTCGCCAAGTGCTTACTCATAGGGGTTCTGATTATTGTGTTTTCTCCATATTAGCATTATTATTGTAGGGTCTTCGCCTTTAAATATAAATTGCCTTGAGGCAACTGTTGCCATGATTTGGCAATACGTTAAACTGAATTGAATCAAATTATAAACGTAACATTTTTTGGAGCTTCAATTTTTTTTCTGGAGTTTTCTGCCAAGTTTGCCAAAACTTATCAGTGCTGTTTTGGTAATTATAGTTCTTATTTATTTTATTTTACTCAAATGTTGACATAATAGGCAGCATGATATTTGGTTCCTCTCCCCTCTGTGGGCTGTTCTCTTACTGTAGTTGCTAACTAAGCATGTTTCTGGGCAGCTGCAAAGCTTCATGGGATTGAAGACAACATGGTTATCTTCCATAGACAATAAATTAATCTTTTAATCCTTTGTCTTTGGTTATTTTGCTAACTTGTCACCTCACTAGGTTCTTTATGGCCTCATTTGCATTTTAATAACTGCAACCAATAGCTGAGGGGGAAAAAAACCAAATAAACAAAAAAAGTCCAACGAAACCTGTTATTTTTGTTTCCGAGGAGGTCGCATACAAACTGATCCTTCACAGTATTTAAACCTGTGTCATAGATTTGTATTCTGTCCATAGAAAGGTTGATTCTCCTAAAAGTCCTGCTCCAACACCCACCAGAACATGCTGCCCATGTCCAGCAGTGCAAAGCAGGCTGATCTAATCTGGGGGGCTGCAGACAGGCCGTCTCCCCCCTCTGTGTCTGTATAAACGGACACAAACATTCACCCAAGTGCTCAGGAATGCATCAGTCAACACCACGCACACCGAACGTCAGAGCTTCCTTTAGCACAGTGGAAGGGAATGCAGTCTTTTAACGCAGCCTCTATGAATAGCCAGCAGCAGCCAGAAGTCTAAAGAAGTTAAAAATCAGCGGTTTGTGACTGTACCCCCGTCTACAGTCTCCGATGTGAGTCCTTGAAGTCTAGTGTGGTACACTAGAATCTCTCCATGAGTTTGTGTTTTATGGACACTTGGAGTGTTGGGTGCACGCATTCCACATGTTTTAGATTCGGCACGATCCGATCCCTTCCTGGCACGAGCAGCGGAGCGTAACATCAGGCCGTTATCTGGTGGCTCTGTGGAGGAGCCTTCTCAGCTGTGGCTGAGTGGGTCTGCCAGTAAGAGGCGCTGAGGATCCCAAAGACATGTCAGCACTAACAAGATCTTTAGCAACTGCAGCAGTTCTGTAGAATTTACAATGACAATAAAAGAGCATAAAGGTAACCACATACACAGATGTGTATATCACTTTCTGTAGTTATATACTGTACTGTATTATTCATTTTGTGGCCTAAAATATTGTGCAGGCAGATTATTTTAAACTCAGCTGTGTTCTCATTCCCACTTGTTGTCAGTAAGCATGTAACCTCACACTGAAACTCTCCTCGGGCACTTTTAGCCGTGCTAGCAGCTTTCTGCCTCTGCAGCTGTTAATATTAACTATGCCGTAATATTTGCGTATTGGCATCGTTATTGTGAGCATTTTTAGCTCTGAGCAATCTGTCCTCACAGAGCTACTAGCAAGGTGTGGATACAGTGTAGAGGGAGATAATGGCTGAGCAGAAGCCCTGCAGTGAGACGGGGATCAATATACATGACAGAAGAAGAACGGCTCGAGGGAGATGCTGCTATTTACAGTAAAAAGGTTTGTGGGGGAGAAACATTGGGTACAGTCCAAGCTAAGGTTGACTTAATGTAACTGTGTGTGTGTGTGTGTGTGTATGAAAGCTGTGACCGGCACCCTGTAACTGGATAATTTATTACCTTCAATTATAACCGAGCTATTTACAGGTTTAATCTGTCATCTCTTGGACACTCGCTCTCACTCATCTGGACCTTTTTGTCCCTGGATATTATTAATTCAAACTCTCAGGCCACCAAGCACACCAGATCCTGTGATTATAATTAAAGACGCAGTCCAAATGGCATTGGAGCTCTTTTTGTATTAAGGCTACAACACATATATTTTTTCCTGTGTGTTTTTCAGATGGACCTGAAGCTCATCTTGATGTCGACGTTGTTAGTAGTCTTTTGCTGCTGTAATGGCCAGAAAGGTAAGATGTAGCTCTGTGTGTGTGTGTGTGCGTGCGTGCGTGCTATTTCTGTAGCGTCCTTCTTTTGTCAGATGATGTCATTTTGTTGATGTCAGCTTTCATGGGAAACAGACAGTTAATTTTGATGAGTCCCTCCATGGAGAGGGAGGCTAAGTGATGTCACTGACTAGAGCTCCACTTCGGAGGTTAATGGGGGAGACTGAATTATCCGTCCATGTCTCCAGTTACCGTCGGGACACAGTGTTTCAGATGAGCCTGTTAGCAAGTAAGCGTGGTGGGCGGGGGCTTAACGGGGCTGCTTACTTTGCAGTGACTGCGCTGTACCTCTGCTCCCTCTGACTCTGCCCGCTCTTCCCTCTTTGTTTTTCCATCTAGAGGGGAATGAGTGCATCAATGCCAATGCCAAACACTGCGGGGAATGCATCCAGGCTGGAGCCAAATGTGGCTGGTGTGAACAGGAAGTATGTGAACTGAAGTGGTCAGCTATTTTCCCTGCTGAGGGACGCAGTTTGATGTTTTATTCACTGTTATCTTTGGAACATTGATTTATTGATTTTAGAATAATTGAATATGAAAAATGTTTAAATTCCCAAAGAGAAGGGTGGCATTTTGCCTGGCCAGCAGTCAGACAATGACAATATTTAACAATCTGTTACATCACAATCCAGAGCAGGAATTTATCTCAAGCTCTGCTCCATGTTTAGAATTTCCCAGTGTCCACTCACCCACTGAGATCCCTCCTAAAGGATCATGTGGCTTATTGTTCAGACGTAACAAAAGTGCTGTCCTGCTCCTTTAGTTCTCCCTGTGCTGCTCCTCTTAGGACTTCCTGAAACAGGGTGAATCTGTGTCGACCCGCTGCGACGAGCTGCAGTCTCTGTTGGAAAGGGGCTGTAATCTGACAAAAATTCAGAACCCAGTCGGGAAACAGAGGATCATCGTAAACAAACCGGTGACGAATCGCAAAAAGGTTACCGGGGATGTAAGCAATAAGCCAAAGCCAGAGGAGATCACTCAGATCCAGCCCCAGAACCTCAAGCTCACGCTTCGCTCCGGTACGAACACGTTTTATTGACGCTCTTGTCTTTGGGTATTTCTTCCCTTTCACTTTTATTTACATGTTAAACTTTTACGTAGGTGAGCCCCAGTCTTTCGACTTGAAGTTCAAACGAGCTGAAGATTATCCCATCGACCTGTACTACTTGATGGACCTGTCCTACTCCATGAAGGATGATCTGGAGAATGTCAAGAACCTGGGAACCAGCCTTATGCTTGAGATGAAAAAGATCACCAGTGACTTTAGGATAGGTGAGGATTATCAGACACATGTTAAACTAGATTTAGATTTGTAGCCCCCACAAAACAAGTACATAATAAATAAAGTTCTGAATCCAACGTTATTTTGCAGGTTTCGGTTCATTTGTGGAGAAGACGGTGATGCCTTACATCAGCACCACTCCATCCAAACTGCTGAACCCATGCACAGGGGACCAGAACTGCACGAGCCCCTTCAGCTACAAGAACGTGCTGAGTCTGACCAGTGACGGCAACATGTTCAACTCTCTGGTGGGCAAGCAGCACATCTCAGGAAACCTGGACTCTCCCGAGGGGGGCTTCGATGCCATCATGCAAGTGGCTGTGTGTGGGGTGAGCACCAAGAAAAAGAAAGTGATCCTGCGGGAAGTTTTCACTCTCAGGTTCTCGGTTTAAAGTAGTTTTCCCATCATTCCGGCGCTTGCTTGGAGGGATGCAGTGCCAGTAAAAGTGTTTATATGCAGTGTGAGAAGGTGTTTTACGAGTCCTCGGTGTTTACAGGGAGACTTCTGGATGTAGTCAAACGTTAATGTGTCACCTATTAAGCTATTCAGATAATTCTTTAATATATATACTTTTTATTGGCTTTCATCAGGAGCAAATTGGCTGGAGGAATGTGACACGTCTGCTGGTGTTCTCCACCGATGCTGGTTTCCACTTTGCCGGCGACGGCAAACTGGGAGGCATTGTTCTGCCTAATGATGGAAAATGTCACTTGGAGAACAATGTTTACACAATGAGCCACTATTATGTAAGTAGTTCCGTTGTGCTTTGATTGTTTTGTAAAGATTAGCCGTGTTGATTGTGTCAAATCGAATTTTTTCCCTCCTGTGTCTTTTTTTTTTAAGGATTATCCCTCCATTGCTCACCTGGTGCAGAAGCTAAGCGACAACAACATTCAGACCATCTTTGCAGTCACGGAGGAGTTTCAGCCTGTGTACCAAGTCAGTTCTTCTGGTCATCTCTCTGACACTTTTCTTTATTATTATTATTATTATTATTTTTTTGAGCATTCTTCAGCGTCATTCGCTGTGTTAAACACGTTTGTTCAGTGCAGAAAAACTTCTACGATCAGCCGTCTGCTGCAAGTTGATACTAACATCCTCCTGAAGCTCTGATTATTTCCTTCCTTCTTCATCTTTCTCCACAGGAACTGAAAAATCTGATCCCCAAGTCTGCAGTGGGTACGCTGTCGGCCAACTCCAGCAATGTAATCAACCTCATTATAGACGCTTACAATGTAAGTGCATAGATGAGATTTTTCCACTTTAAGCCCTCTGTTTTTAAACTTTGATCAAGTTGTCGTTTCCTCATTAACTCTTGTAGCTTTATAACTTGAGCTGGAACATCCGAAGCCTTTTCCATCCCTGTATTCTCATTTAATACTCCGCTAAGCCTTTGTGTATTGTATCCTGTCAAAACAAAGCTACCAGATGACATTCCGAAGCAGGAATAAAAAGAAACAACATTCATGTTGTTATGTTTTTGGTCTCTGGCAGTCTCTCTCGTCTGAGGTTATCCTGGAGAACAGTAAGCTCCCAGACGGAGTGACTATAGCGTACACGTCCCACTGTAAGAACGGGGTGGTTAGCGAGGGGGAAAATGGACGGAAGTGCTCCAATATCTCGATCGGTGATGAGGTGAGAAACTCAGTGGCTTGTTGTTGATGACTCGCAGCTATTCTCTGTTTTTGTTTTTACAACAATACAGAAGGATTTTCAGCCTTCATTTAGGCTTTCTTGCCTTTTCCATCATTCAGGTCAAGTTTAGTATTAGTGTGACATCTAAGGGCTGTCCAAACAAAGGCGAGCCCGAGACGATCAAGATAAAGCCCCTGGGATTCACAGAGGAGGTGAAGATTACCCTCAACTTCATCTGTGAGTGCGAGTGCCAGAAAAAGGGTATTGAAAGCAGCCCGGAATGCCACTCCAACGGGACCTTTGAGTGTGGAGCCTGCAAGTGAGTCTGTAATTCAGAATATATGACACTGGAAAACACCTCTTCAGCTCTGCCTTCATTTTTAATGTCAACCTTTTCGCCTCAGGTGTTACGAAGGCCGCGTGGGTCGGCAGTGCGAATGCAGCAGCAACGACGTGGCTACGGAGGACATGGACCGGACCTGCCGCAAGGACAACGGCACGGACATCTGCAGTAACAACGGCGACTGCGTGTGTGGCACGTGCGAGTGCAAAAAGCGGCCTAACCCCGAGGAGAGGTACAGCGGCCAGTTCTGCGAGTGTGACAACTTCAACTGTGACCGCTCTGGGAATAAACTGTGCGGCGGTGAGTGTGTCAGTGAGTCCCCGTCTCCTCGTTCAGGCCCTCAGGTTACGGTACTTAATCAGAAGTTGTGATTTTTAGGGCACGGACGCTGCGAGTGCAGATTGTGCATCTGCGACCCCATGTGGACCGGAACCGCCTGTGACTGCTCTCTGGACAACAGCACGTGTTTGGCCACCAACAAGCAGATCTGTAACGGCAGAGGAATATGCGAGTGCGGCACCTGCAAGTGCACGGACCCCAAGTTCCAGGGTCCCACGTGTGAAACCTGCCCCACCTGTCCAGGTGTCTGCGCTGAACACAAGTAAGTGAGGCTGCATGCCCCCCCCCCCCCCCCCCCCTGGGGGGGAAGGGCC
>VOQJ01047478.1:2890-15919 GCA_015052665.1 Apistogramma diplotaenia | reverse complement strand
CTCCGTGACTGTGGGGCGCGCGCGCGCACACACACACACACACACACACACACACACACACACCCTCAGGAGGCTTGCTGCAGGCCTGGGCATGCTGAAGTACTCTGAGCGGGCACGCTGCTCCTTCATATTACTGTGGCGCACAGAGACCACAGCACGCATTAGGACACCAGCACAAGGTGCCCTAACGTGTTAGGAGTTGTGAGGTGTAGCAGGCCTAGCAGAGCGCGGGAGGAAAAACCGAATATGGTGAGGCCAGAAACTGTTAATTCAATACTAATTCAGATCCCTGAAGCCTCGCAGGACGATATGAAGTAATGTCTAAAAAGCTAAACTTCCCAACTGGAGCTTCGTCGTCAATCTTCTAAAGGTCAAGTCACTGCTTAGGTGAAAGGTGTGTTCACCCTGAAGTAAAAAGGCAGAAACGACCACGTGGACACTGCTTCGATTTTAAAGGGATCACAAAAAAGGCCAAATGAAAATACAAATAAATATATTTAAAAAGAGGTTATCATGATAGATTCAGGATTATGGCGTTGTAATTCTAACTGTAGTGATTGTATTATCAAGACTAACAGAATTTTTAATAACTGCTTTGAAGTTAAACTGTCATATCAGCCACAGGCCCAATGTGTCATTTGTGGGCTTTTGATGCAGATTTTGAATAAAGTGGCCAAAACTCTGCTACAGAGATCATCTCCTTTCACCTCCACCCAAAACTACATTTGCAGCAATCTCCAGGCAACTTATATTTCTTGCAGTTTCCGCTGGAAATTAAAGATTTTAACAAAACCTTATATTTTGTGATCATCAGAGTTTGAAATGTAAAACTGTGTGGAGTGCACAGCAGCATATCAAAAGTATTTTCTGGCTGGTGGAAGAGCAACTTTTTTGCCTTTCTGCCTTTCAGATCTATAGTTCATTTTACTCGATCAAACCTCTAAAATGCTAAAACGCCATCACATTTGCATCTGAGTACTTGCTCAGAGCGTCTCCGTTCAGGGGGTGTGTGAGTGAGCGTGAGAGGGGGAGACTCACGGGGGGCTCGGGGAAGGGCGCCACCTCGCCTTCTTCGCGGTAAAGCACAGCCAGCCGTTTGAGTGACAGCTCGTCTATGGCTATCCCCTCCTTCTCCATCTGCTCATGCAAAGCCTTTGCTGCTGGTAAGTCCTTATCCAGAACTGCCAGATGAGAGTGGGGGGGGGGTACAGAGATAGAGGAAGAGGAAGTCAACAAATGAGACAAGAAACATGTTTTATTTGAATTTAGATATTTAGAGAAAAACTGACATGCGGTGGGATAATCATGCCATTTCCCCACCGATTTTCTGGTGCCAAGAAATTCAATTTTAAATGCAACTGCACACTCGTTTGGCAGAGTGACATTTTCTTTTCATCACTTGGTTGTGAGTTCAATAAGCAGGTAGAAAAGGAGAACAGAGAAGAGGAGAAACAGGAAAAGATTCACTGGCACTGTGGAAAATATATTAGCAAGAACAACAACTAGACAGTAAAATAACAGTTTATACACATTAGAAAATGATTACCACATACATGTATTAAAAAAATCAGTCAGCAAAACAAACCTGAAATGAGTGGAATTGATGTAAAAGTTATGTTTAAACCTGAAGCAGCATAGATCTGAGCCAAGAGGTAAAAATAGGAAGGTCACAAATGTTAAAAGAAAAAAAGTGAGACAAGCGAAAAGAAAACCCCTCAAAGAGGAAAAAAAAGAAAAAGTACACAGATGGGACAAAGAACAGAGGCGAGCAGTGCATCACTAATTGCTTCCCCTATGGCTGCCTTGACCGACCAGCGAGCTAATGCTAATTAAATAGTCATGTCTTCTCATCTCTGGTGTGACAAGGTACGGAAGAAGGGGGGGGGGGGGGGGGGGGGGGGGGGGGGGGGGGAGGGGGGGGGGAGACAGGCGGGTGAGAAGGTGAAGTGAAAGCAAAGAGGGGAGGATTAAAAAAAACTGAGGACAAGAAAATGTAGACAGGAGTAAAAAGGTGGAGAGGGGGGGAAAAAGCTGAGTGGTGGAACGTGTTGAGATTAGCACGCTAGGCTAGCCAGGACAGCTAACTCATTAGAGGACATGTGTTCTTCTAACCCCTGAATGCCTGCCTATGCACGCACACGCGCAGACCTTGACCTGATACATTGTTAATGGGTCCGTTAATGTTGACTTAGCTACAGGCCAGTGAACCGCATGCTGCACTACCAGATCCATTCAGCCCTTCTGTAAGACCGAGCGCCTGTTTATGCATCTTACCGTGACATTTCATCAGGTACGAGTACAGCACTTCCTTCTCAGCAAAGTCAGGAATCAGGCTCAGCAGGTTCTTGATCTTTCCCAGCTAAACACAAGACATTGCACATGTAAGGATCCGCGCATAAGGAATTAAACTGTGGGCCATGTCCTGACAGCAAACTGGCCTTTACAACAAAAGAAAAATTTAAATATGCTCTTGTGAAATGGGTATAATAAAAAATAGTACTGTGCAAAGCTTTAAAACACTAAAAGTGAAGTGAAGATGCTTTCAGTGATCATAAATGTCAGGTTCTGAAGCACTGAGCTGTAGGAGAGCGTTCTGAGTGTCCCCTAAGTTGTGCCTGTTTATTCACCTTAAATGCATCTACATTGATTTTTTTTTCCCACCTTTTCTTTGTGAATGAACCCTGAAATGACAGAGTGGCAAAATATTCCTTAAGATGACTCAGCTCAAACATGGGGAATTACATGTTCTATGACTTCCAGGGAAAGGTCCGAATATAGAAGTGAAAGAAAAAAAAGTCCAGAGGTGCACAAAAAGGCCTCCCTGAAGGGGATTGTAGCAAAATTTACAACTGGGTAATCTGGTTGTTTTAATGTAGTTATTAGGTTTCACACAAAATCTATCTTGATTAGATTTCAGGACCTTAGTAGCCACTCGAAGGTTGTATTTTAACCATTTCTCACTGTACACATTCATAGATCACTTAATCTTACTCCCATGAATGACGGAATTTAAAAAGTCAGACCCTAAAGAGAAGAAGGCTGAGGTGTGGTTTTACCTGTCCAGGTGTCTGAGCCTTATGGGTCATAAAGGACAGCAACATCTCCTTCTGTTCAGCCAAAGCGTTACAACGCTGCGTTGGGACAACAAGAGGAAAGAAATTAGGACTCAAGTGTGACAGCTAAGAGTCCTCTTGGCTCTTTCTGAATTCAAGACTACAGTGTATAAACACACACACATACACGCACTCACATAAAACACCCGCACACTCGGGGATACAGTTGTGTTAAAGGATTATTATGGATTTAATAACTACTCATTTCTTTATGATTTTAGAGGTACAGTGCTTCTTCAGAAAAAGCATAATCATCAGTAAGTCCAACTAAAGCCCATATCTGTTATTCTGTGGAAACATAAGTACAGTTACAGTATCACTGCCTCCTGAGCAACTTGGACTAGTTATTAAACCTGATGAAAGTAAAAAGGTTTGAAGCAAATTCCAAAATAACGAGTCATAAGCAGGCTTCTTAAAGTTGATCTTTGTAAAGAGGAAATGGTAAAACTTGGTGTTTCCTTGGTATTTATTAACAAACAGCAGTGAAATACCCAGTGTTTATGTGAAAAGTATATCAGATCCTGGCTTCCTATTGGCAGTTACACTGAAAACAAACAAACAACAACAAAAAGCATAACTTTAATGCATTTCGTGTCATCCAAGATAACTGTGATTAGCGGGACCTGATATGAATATAAGCTTCCTTTTTGAACAGCAAGTTCTATTTTATATGTTGCTACAAACTTGTGTTTTAAAAAAAACAAGTGAACGCAGCATCTTAGGAGGTTAATACGATAAAGCAATAACATGACACAGGAATTTAGAAATGCTTGTACTTATATAATAAAATGACATCTCTGTTGCTGGCGAGTTACCGCATGCACGACTGCTTAGAATGAAAACACGCAAACACACACACGATACACTCAGTGGGTTTGTAAAGGAAGCTGCCTTTCTGTGAGCGACCGAGTGCGCTCTCTTGGCCGAGCAGCAACGAGGTACGATTAACGAGCCCGTCCTAAACCGACGTGCTTCACTCCTCGGCCTCGTGCAGAATTAAAAGCGGGTGGCCTGTGAGGCTTTTAACACACAGCCCACACACACACACACACACAGACACGGAACAGCCTGGCTTCTTTTGGAGTCACTAAGTGCAGAATAGCTTTAGTACAATCAGGCAATTAGACCACCACTATTCTGCTTCACTTTCTGAAGCAACTTAGCTCCATGCTCTCATTCACTCTAGTGTTTCTCCCCCCCCCCCGCTCCCCCCCGCTCCCTTGCCACATCAAATTGTCCCAACGGCAAAGCCGCAACTGAACACACCTACCTTCTCCTTTGCTCCTCACACACACTGCCTAAAAGCTCTGGATACTTAGGGAACGCTTCCTCTTTTTCCTCAGTGACCTCTCCCAGCGCGCACACATGCATAAGCAGTTACAGAAGAGCCCGCGACGCGCACACACCTCGCAGCTTCTTTCTCTCCTTAATGACTCCATCCCTCTCGCTCCCCGCCGACCTCACCTCCATCTCTCCTGATAGCCTCGTCATTATAGTCTGCTTGCTTGCATAAAAGCTTTTCAGAGTTGTGGTCCTGCTTCACTTACGATGGGATGGAGGAGTTGGGATGCTACCCTCCAGTGACCCTGGAAGAGCAGCTTGGAGGGGAGAGTCAGGAAAAGGAGAGGGACAAACCACAGCGCGCAGCTTAACCCCGGTCACACATGAGTCTAAACTCAAACTTTAACAGAAAACACAAAAAAAGACCCCACTCAAAACAAAAGAGGAATAACTAAACAAAAGGAACATTTTGCTCTAAATTTGTTTACTTGCAGAGTTCAGTATTAAAATATGTTTTCTGCTAGTTTTTTGGAGTTTAAATATCTGGAATACTTGATACTTCCTAGTGCGCCAGTACTTTCAACTCAGTTCAGCACTCAACTCTCTACTTTTTTAAAATCTATGCCTGAGCACTACACACGCGCACATACGCGCGCGCACACGCACACACACACACACACACACACACACACACACACACACACACACACACACACACACACACGTGCAGCAGAAGCAACTAGAAGTTCGGTATTTTGTCAACCCTTAGTTGCTCCCGTCTCCTCCTACGGCCTGGAGAAGACCGGGATCGACCCACTGACCTTCTGATTTGTAGGTGGGATAGACGTAGATGCTCTACCACAGGACCCACTCCTAGAGAATGAACGGCACTAGTGATGCATCTTATAATTCTTGTGGATTGTTAAGGTGGAGCTCATCTTTAACCATTTTATTCAGGGGTGCAAATAATAATCATTTTGCCTGTATTTTTATTCTCTAACCCCTTTTCCCCTCAGTGCCCCACTGTTACTTCAAAAAAATGAAAGTGCTCTCTATAACTGCCCCCAAGGCTCTGGAATAGCCTCCTATCCCACCTGTTCCACCCACCTATTTTCTGTGATACCCCATAGTTATCGTCAGGTCCACTGCAACATGAAAAATACAGTAGGAAAAATATGTGCTAAAGGCAAGAGCAATAATACTGATGTTATCATATTTATGTGGTTATTGTGTTTTCTGTGTTTGCATTAGGACGTGTTTTAACTGCTCTTTGTTTTTCTGTACACTGTTAATCCATCTGCCCGGGCTGGAACGCACTCTGGGTCAAATCCTGAGCTGTCTTCACCCCAAAGCAACACAACCAAATTATACAACTGCCCAAAAAAACCACCAGAAAATGCAGTCAAAGCATAGATGTGATGTGAATCATCCAATGAACTGAAATCACCAACGCAGTCACATCCCAACAAAGATAAAGTGTCCACTAAATACGCGTCAGGAAAATGATCAACTTACTGGACGAGAGAGATGTTTTCCCCCTTTAGCTGTTATATTTCTGAAGTGGCTGTATAAGTCTGCTGTATGCAAACAGAGGTATACGCAGAGGAAAGAGCGATCTCCCAGCTGTTGAGTACCTTGCTATGAGTTTTAGTCTCATGCAGGTGTGATGAATGTAGAGAAATACATCATATTTTGCTTTTATGAGATGCACTCAGATCAGGTGAACAAACACCTCATTTGCCTGCAAGCATGTTTTAATTAACAATTTAATTAACGTTGCATTAGGAAGGACAGTGTAAAAACCTGGCAAATCAAACATGTGGAGCTACTCACTGTAGCAAAGTGAACAAGGGAGCAGAGTAACTTTTTTCCTCCTCTACGAGATGGTGAATTTAGGTGACTAATTGGTACATTAGTAGAAATATCACTTTCACAATGGATGTAAAAGCAGTGTTGTGTTTGTGATACATCATCATGATCATAGTACTGATAAAAAATAATTGCAACGATCATTTTGACCATAATTGTGCAGCACTTCAACTTCTTCATCGGTGTCTCTTATGCTGCACTGTCCTCTCCATCCATCCATCCATCCATCCATCCATCCATCCATCCATCCATCCATCCATCCGTCCATCCATCCGTCCTCCTGTCTCTCACCCATCTAGCTGCCACATATTTATTTCCCCAGACTCAATGGAAAGTCATTGAGCTGTAATATATGAACTGTTGAATAAGTGAAGCAGTAGGAGGCAAATTTCAGACCACAAGACTCAGCGGAGGAACGCGGGCGAGCGTTTCCTGACATCAGCGCGAGGCTGGATAAATAAGTCAGCGAATGTGGCAGGAGAACCTCTCCACCAACTCTGGGGTCTGACAACTGGATGAATGCAACTGGGAGCTGTGATGGACTAAATTCATCACCAGGTCCCTTGTTGATATTTTTTCCCCTCTTTTGGCAGATTTTAATTACTTTGATACTGTAATTTAAGATGTAAAAGCACAGGGCAGTCAAATGGAGAAGTCTGCATTGGGGGGGGGAAAAAAGCTCCATATGATTTAAAATTTATCTAAAGTGGTCACAAAAAGAAAAAAAAACATCACTTAGTTTGTGCATTTTTATCTAATTCCAAGCAGAATAAACAGCTTGGAATTAGATAAAAATAAAAAAATCAGCAGGGCTCAAGTAGTACCTTCACTCGGACACATGAAATGCTTCTGTTTTCATTTTCACAGCAGATTCGTTCATTTGTATATTTGCATTTCTTTTTTTTTTTTTTGTTGCAACAATCAGATTTGAATGTATTCTGAGACGACCCACTGCTTTCCTCGTGTAAAACATTCAGTGTCTTTCAAGTCACTCTTATCTTCTCTTTACACAAAGACAAATGGAGGTTAATGAGAGTATGCACAGTGAGAGGCACATGGAACCCCTCACTTCATGTTTAAATTGTGATTAAGTAATGTGAGAAAAGCAGTGAGTAATGTGTCCGTGTAAGAATGCTTGTTAATTTCCCTGTAATATTAATTGTGTGTACTCTAGCTCATCTCAGCCATTGAAGGCTGCAACCACACACACACACACACACACACACACACACACACACACACACACACACACACACACACACACACACACACACACACACACACACACACACACACACAAAGAAGCACAAAAGCTACAGAAAAAGAAATTATTTGAATCACACAACATACCTTTGGACACCATTTGGATAAAAATATATTTGGGTCACTTCACAACCAAACGTCTTGGCTCTCAGGCTAAGAACTATTGTTCTCACACACACATTCACTTACAGCCAGCATGAATTTGGCGTCCTCGACTTTGTCCATGTCCAGCAGCTGGATGAAGAGGTCTATAGCTGGTCTGTAGCAGGCAAAGTGGTTGGCTAGCCGCTCTGCCATACCACTCACTACAAAACAACATATTGCATCGGTAAACGGTTGTTTAGCGTTATTCAATTAAAATCGGTTATTTTGAATATTTCTGCGTGTGTCTTACGCTTGTCTATGGCGTGGTCGTTCCCAGCTTCCAAGACCTTTCTGAAGATGAAGGACATGCTGGGGTTTGTGCAGTCTGGACTGGTGTAGATTCCCTCTAACAACTCTACAGCAGACTCCACGTCACCGCTGCAGAGGGATACAGATTTTCTGTTACATCTACTCACCTGCCGCTTTATTAGGTACATCGCTTAACTGTTCAAGGTAGTATCTAACAAGACCAACTCAGTATAACATCAGAATGGGGATTTCTGTGATTTTGAACGTAGCACAGCGACGCCCAGTGAGCTGCAGCTCTCTGGGTAAAAATGTGTTGTTGATGTCAGAGGTCAGAGAACAATGGCTGCTTTGAGCTGATAGGTTGACAGTTACTCAAATAACCACTAGGTACGCAGGGCTGTATAACAAGGCGAGCCTTGAAGCAGATGGGCTAAAGCAGCAGAATACAAACTGGGTGCCATTAAGAACATGAAACAGGATACAATTAACCAAATCTGGACATCAGAAGATTGAAAAAACACTGCTTGGCCTAATGAGTCAGAATTTGGTATAAATAACACGAAAGTGTGGATCCGTCCCGGCTTGCATCAAAAGATCAAGCTGGTGGTGGTGTAATGGTGTGGGGGATACTTTCTGGGCACACTTCAGGCCCCTTTAAAACAATGAGTTCAAACCATTCACACGTAGCTCAGTTCAGTCTGCTCTGAACACTAGTGAGACCTGATACCCATGATAAAGTCAACTCAGGCACACAACTGTTGGCACAGAACGTAACTGTAAGTACAGTTTAACCCTTCTGTTTGCAAGGGGCAGCCAATCAGATGGCTTCTAAGTGAGAAAACCAACAACAATTTCACACCACTGAAGAAGTGAGCTGCTGCAACAAAGCCCTGTGTAAAATAACCAAGGATAATTTAGTTTGATTTGATTATTTTAAAGTGAAGAGCTTAAGAGTAAAAATATGGAGATGAAAATTAGCCCAATAGGTCCCCTGCTCCAAAGCCCTGGTTCTGGACTTTAAAATATCTAATTTAATATTAAAATTGTATTAATTTCACTTTTTGTCTCTTAATACCTCCCTGTAGGTGCAGACTGACTCATTCCTTCCCGTACTGTGAAATGTTTTTCTGCTGAAGTTGCCACTACCACACAAAGCCTGCATACCATAGCATTACAAACCTAAAACAACTCAAACTGGCAACCAAACCTCACTACTAACATTTTACGCTCCCTGCTTCCCCACTGCCGTCACCAGTTGTGATGAATATTTAACTTACAGGGTGTGTGTGTGTATATGTGTGTGAGTGTCTGGAGGTGGGGGAACATATCTACGCTGATTGTTGCGACTGGGACCGTCTGAATAATTCAGCGAAGGGCCCCTCTAAAATGTGGTGCTCTGCTTTCCGGGCCCGCTTGCTTTTCCGCTGCGGCTCTTAACCAGTCAGCTTGACTCAGATGCAAGGGGGAAGCATGTGTCAGGGAGGCTCAGAGCGCAGCTCCCAGAGGTCAGGGTTCAAGCTGACAGATCTGCGCTACGATGACCAATCAGGCGTGAGGCCGCCTTGCTATTCTTCACTTCTTGCTGTCCCTCTGAGTTGGCACGGCGATGCCGCTATTCGAGCTAATGTACAAGTGGCTCAAGAAAAGTTTGATGCACAGTGTGCTTTATTATTTTGCTCTCTGCTGTTTGAGAAGAGACAAAGGAACAACGGAGGATGGCTCTTTTCATGACATTAAAAGGAAACAATGAATAATCCTATTATGCTTTTGTTTCCCATTTGCATTTGATGCCCTGATACAAGCTTTGGACTTTAACAGTGTGTAAGGCTGGATCTTACCACACTCTCGTGTGGGTACTGCATTAAACTGTTGTGTAATGTTGTGTTTATGAAATAGCATAAAAGATTCTCAGTGGACTGCTCGTGCAACCTGCAGCTCTGCTCATCTTCAGTCACTAGTTTTTCTGTTGGCTGTGTGTGCATTTCAGGACGTTATTGGTGTTGGATGAACAGACAGGTCTGGAAAGATGCATATGCTGTGATCTTAACAGGTCCTCGGATAATTCTCCACATACAAACTTACTTCTTGATGTGTGCCAAGGCAGTGTTGCTGACAAACACCATGCTGGACAGGCTGTGGCTCATGCCAAGCCTCTTTATTAGCGATTCCACTTCCTGGATCATGGCCACATCACCGTGATTACCCAGAGCCTGAACCAGTCTGGTGACGGCAAGCTGTGACGGCACTTGGTCCAACTGAAGCATAGACTTCAGGTCCTCAAGGGCCTCTGTGAAGGAGTGCAGAAAGTGACTGTGTGTACAAATCGATTGTGTGTGTGTGTGTGTCTGTGTGTGTGTTAACATGCATGTCAATTTCTTACCTCTGAACTGGCCTTTTTTGCTGTGTGAGATAATGAGCAAACTGGTGGCAGTATCACTCAGCTTGAAGCTGGGCATGTGAGATTTGGCTCTAATGGAAACAAATATTTTCTTGGTTATCTGCAGAATGCAATAACCAAGCATTGAGCATTAAAACAGGAAAATAAACAAGACCCATCGCTGATGGGAATGTCTTCCCCTGATTAAGGAAAATATGAAATAAATTTAGAAGTCATTACAGCCCCGTTTAATAATATACATATTCCAGCAAAATATGTGTTTTCTCTATTAACAATACTCATTAAAACAAAACCATTTTAAGCATGAGAGATATTGAAAATGTATACTGCATTTTTGTACAAGGGTGTGTACTAGATAATGTCCATTTATAACCTAAAACAACATGCCTGATTGCATGCAGGATTACTACTATGTAATGCACCCATACTACATACACTGCTAATATCAATGCATTATGTATAACATTACTATAATCATAAGAAAACCATGTATAAAACATACTGCAGCCATGCTGTTTGCATTTGAGCAATATTGCTGAGCAGTAGGTATGGCTTTAATAGCATTAAATGATGTATAATGATATAATATTAATGTCTCTACTATTTATTGCTTATAAGTGGTCATCCCTGACCAACATGCTGAGTCAATCAGAAGCTGTCATGAATCTGATGATCCCATAAACAGACTGATTATTAACCTAGAAATTTGGGATTCGCGAACACAGAAATGCCTCGTGGAAAGGCCCTGGATGGATGGATGGTAGATTTGAACCTAGGAGCTTCTTGCTGTGACAGCAGTGCCCATGTTAACTGATTGTGTCATCTAATCCCATGTGGGATGTTCTGTTTCAATGAAAATGAAAACTTGCATCTATTTATATTTCCATTTCTCGATATTAGAAATGCGTGATATACATGACAGGGTTTATCCATATCTGAATGATGCTATAGGAAAGTCCATTGCTTCAAACTTTTAAGGCTGATCCTGTACAACTCAAAGTACATCTTTCTAATCTGTGAGACTGTGCGGCTGTGTGTTATCAGGCATCGCATTCTGAAAAGCATTAGACTCCACAGAGACAGAGGGGATAAACACATGAGCTGAAGGATATATGACAGACAAGACAAAAGGAACAAAACTGATTGAAAACAAGTCTGAGCTTCCAGTAAAGACTCTGCTGTGACCTGAAAATAATACAGATATCAAGCACTTGATTGATATTGCCATACACGTAATGTTCCTTGCTGCTGTGTGTGGTATTATGCTGCAGTACTGAGGCCTCTGGGAGCTGCTCCCTCTCATCACATCTTTCTTCCTTCACTCCATCTGTCCGTCTGTTTGCTGTCCTTTTCAGCCCTCCTCCATTTCATTTTTTTGCAACTAAAACCTCAATCAAGCTTGGCTCCTGCCCCCCCCCCCCTCTTTATTATACCCCTGCAACCAGATTAATCTGCCCGCTCAATTGAGCATCAGGCTGGCAATCCTTATCACTGCGGCGACACCAGGCCGGGCGGCATCCGACAGCCGCTGTGACTGGGTCACGCCTGAGATTGGAGGAGTAACAGGGTCGGCGACGGATTGCCGTGGAGACTGAGCAGTGGGGTCAGAGTTATTCTTATCAGGTGGAAGAAAATCTCCAGAAGCTGTCTCCCAACACACACTCTCACCTTCTCCTTCTAGGGATATTGCGCTTTACCCACTTCTTCTTCGCTCTCATCATCATCACTCTCTCCACCAATCCCTTAATCTCACCATAAGCACCCCCGCTGCTCAATTCTGTACAGATTACCCAAAAACAAACACACCCACACGCACTGAGAATTAATGCCTATAGCATCTTCATTATCCCTGTACGTGATTAAATCTAGCCCTCCTCCCCTTGTTCACTCCTCTTTTCCTATTTAGCACTTTTTTATCTCCATCCTCTCCTTTCCATTTCCATCTCGCCACGACTTTCCTCTCAGCTCATTTCACTTCTCATTAAGAGCGCAGATAAACTAAGCTTTTATCCAGGCAGGGATGCCATAAACCAATTCAAACAGAGACTGGAGATGGGTTATCGCTCACATTGCCTTGTGCTTGTTGAAACACGGCTCTAAAATTGATATGATTATTTCTCATAATATAAGAGAGTGAATCATGTAGGGAGCTGAAAAACAGCGAAGAGACTGATAGTGTAATAGATGTTTTTACATATTTTTTCTTTCAGCACAAATTAGTAACTGCAGCTCTTCTGTCAGTGTGTGTCATTATGTTATTATCGCAACTCTTTGCTTCTGTGTTTTTCCTCTGCAGAAAGAAAGTGATATAAAGAAAGAGACAAAAGGAGACAGAAAAAGGGAAAGTAGGAGATTACCTATAAGAGACACAACAGAGAAGATCATCCCTGTGCTAAGCTCACATCTTTAATACCGCTGTCTGTCCATCCATTTGTCTCCAGGCTCAAGCCCTGATATGGTCCCACAAAATAAACACATGATACATTACTAATTGGAAGAAGACTGATGTCCCTGCACAAAGTCACCCGCTTCCCAGAGAACCAAAATTAATCTGTATATTTGAGTGTGTGTGTGTGTCTTGGGGCTTAGTAAGACCCATTGTTCATATCCAGCAGGGCTGAATGTGTTAGCACACAATCAGTTTGTAATCCTCATGTCTACCGAGGAGCTGCAGATTTAGCCTGAGGTGACCTGCTACCACCAACCGAGGAG
>VOQJ01047477.1:7517-21261 GCA_015052665.1 Apistogramma diplotaenia | reverse complement strand
CTCCATCCCACTCCCCCCCACATCTCTCTCTCTCGTTCTCTGTCTCAGTATGTCGATATACAGTAGACAGTGTGCATATACAGTATACGTTTGTGTATACTGTATATATATATATATATATATATATATATATATATATATATACACACACACACACACACACACACATATAGTACTGTGCAAAAGTCTTGAGACACCCCTCAATTTTTCACTTTGAAATCACATCAGATCTCATTGGGCATGAAGATCATGCTGGATATCTAATGCAATTCTTTAGGAATTAAAGGTTGCCACAGCAGACTGAATTCAAAGACACCCAAAAATCTAAGTGTAAAAATTATAAATGAATATTGGTCAGTTTTGCCTAAATATAATTGCAGCAGCACTAAACGGTACTATGTATGTATGGCCCCCACTTGTTTGTATGCATGCCTGACAAAGTCAGGGCATGCTTCTAACGAGACGATGAAAGCTGTCCTGGGGGATCTCCTCCCAGATCTGGACCAGGGCATCACCGAGGTCCTGGTCAGTCTCTGGTGCAATCTGCCAATCTTTCGGGTGGACCGAAACATAATGTCCCAGAGGTGTTCTGTTGGATTTAGGTCGGAAGAACGTGGGGGCCGGTCAGTGGTGTTGATTCTGTCATTATCCAGGAACCGCCAGCATAATCTCACCACGTGAGGCCGGACATTGTTGTACACCAGGAAAAGTTCAGAACCCACTAGACCATCATATTGTCTGACAATGGGTCTGAGGATTTCATCCTGATACCTAATGGCAATCAGGGTGCTGTTGCCTAGTGGTCTGTGCATCCCTCCATGGATATAGAGAACCAGTGTTCTCCATGGCTTCTCCAGGCCTCTTCACATCTGTCACATGTGCTGAGTAAACCTGCTCTTATCACTTCTGTTTTGTGGGGCTCTGGCAGTGCTCACCCTGTTCATCCTTGCACAAAGGAGCAGATACCGGTCCTCCTGATATGTCAACCCTTTAACACTGAACCTGTTAACAGTGACAGAGCGTACTTCAAATGTCCCACCATTCACAGACTTCTGGCAACAATTACTGTAATAATCCTATATTAGTATGAATCGAAATTTCTGGGCTTTCAGACACCATTTGAATTTCTCTGATAGGACAAACAGTTGTGTAATCATGGTAATTCAAAATACGTTTCATCTGATGTCTCAGCGGTGATGCACTCACTGCTAACCAGCTGTTCAGGGCAAGTAAGGGCAGGTAACAAGTGAAGCGGCGGCAATCACCTGGTGTTAGAGAGTTAAGGACTTTCTGCAGCCCTCTCCAGCTCTCCCAGAGTAATTGCCTGTTTCTCCTCCATGCTCTTGAGACTGCGCTAAGAGATACAGCAAATCGTCTGACAACGGCACGTATTGATATGCCATCCCGGAGCAGTTGGACTACCTGTGCAACCTCTGTAGGGCCCAGGTATCACCTCATTCTACCAGTAATGACACTGAGCAGTAGTGACACTTAGCAAATGTAAAACTAGTGGGGAAAAAAAAAAGAGTTACAGAAGATGAGGAGGGAAATATGTTACTGGCTTCCACCTGTAAAATCACTCCTGTTTGGGGGGCTGTCTCATTGCTGGCCCTCTAGTGCACCTCTTATTAATTTCATTATCATCATAGCAGCTGAAACTGATTAACAGCCCCCTCTGCTACTTAACTGACCTGATCTCAGAACTTTAATTGCTCTGATGCGATACTCTGCTTGAAAACTGTTTCTTTAATGTTGGTGAACTATGCATTTTACTTGAGCTTGAGTTTGAAAGTCAATACTTGTTATGATCACATTTATTCTTTAACACAGGCATGCTTTCTTGGAATTCCTTCAGGTACGCTTCAGGAATAGACTCTGGGGAGGTCAATCAATGACTGATACCATAGTATTGCATGGTAGGGCAAAATCTAATGTCACTGTTCTACGTTCAAAATTGTTGACAAGAAATGCAGCAGATATGCAGAGACCTCCACTGTGTTATCAATTCAATTTTATATTAAAAATATATTTAAAAAATACACTCAAACAGGGCATATTGTGGGAGGAAGGGGGTGTAAGGTGCAACTGTGCACGTGTGTGCAACATAATGCAGTGCAACTAGCATGACATGATGTCCAGATCAGTGGGAGAGTGAGTGTTTTGCAGACAGCCGAAGGCACTCACTGTCGTACCTCTCGCCTGACCCCCAACTTAAATACTAACATTGATTTGAACAATCATTTTCTAATTGGGATTCATTACTCCATAAGACCTTTTGCCACTGCCTTTCCGTCTAGTTCTTGTGTAATGTGATTTTCCTCAGCATTTTCTCTGTTTTCTTTCTTATGAATTGCTTTTGGACAGCCGCCCTATAACTGAGGCCAGTTCTAATCGGGCTTTTGCAAACAATAGAAGGATCAAATTTCTTAAGGACATGACTTTCAGTTATGGTTTGCCTGTTATAGTTTTTTTTTTTTAGGCCAGCTACTTCATTTGCCCTCTACTTGTCTATCTGCCTCAGATTTACCAAGATAAATCAAGTTTTTAGCTAATAAGTCTTTCACCTTGTTAGTGCAGAAATGCCATGTCACATTGTGTTATTGTTGCCTTTTTTTTGTAAATGTAACAAAAGAAATTAAAAGAAAGTAAGAGTTTTTTCATATGGCTGCTAATCACAAACTGCCTAAATATATAATTAAAATTGAGCAGTTGAGTTGAGCAGCATTTGAGCAGTGGATCAAAACAGTTTATAATGCATAAACATATACAGAGATTCTGCATTTTCCTTTCTTAACTTCTTAGCCGTTATTTTAAATGGAGGAAACAGTCTGTATGCAGACTTGGAAAGAGTCGATGTAAAGCTGTCCTTTCAATTCTACAGGCTAAAAATCACCTTTACTTTCAAGCCCTCCTCATAATAATACTTCAAATGTCAAACCTTAGTCACCATATTAGATGGGTGGCTTTTTTCTATGAACTTGCTTTTCAGATTGGATATAAAATCCTGCACTTCATTTTTAGATGCCACCATCTTCCTTTAGTTTTACGGTGAAAATCTCACGGTTTATTAATGATATGATTATTTTAAATAATGTCGTTTCTTTTTTTAAGTTAGATACATGTTACGTTCTATACTGGATACTATGCAGCTCCATCTCCCCACTGGGAACCCAGTGGATAGGGAGATCCCTCCTAGAAAGAATGTGCAAAAAACAGCTTTTTGTATAACAGCTTGGTGAGCCTCTGGCTCCTTACCCTCATCTGTAATCCCAGGTTACTCCAAGGCTGTGTGGACCTGAGATCTTGGCGCTTGCAAGGCTCTGTGCTCTAACTGGTGTATACAGTGACTCACCACTACACTGCAGTCTACAGGCTTAACCATTACACTCCTTGAGCAGTGAGCATAAATCCGTTTAGGCTGAGTCTGCTCCAGTTTACTGTTTCATTCTCCCTTTCTCTTGTTCTTTGACTTTGTGTTTCACTGGCTTTTGCATCCTCTCTTTGAGGATACCAGAATACTTTTGGTGCATTTATTTCATTTTATTTTAAAACTATTTACTGTGGCCCATTTCTTCTGTGTGGGTTTTTTGGTTCTATCTGTGTCTTTCTATAGCCTTCTCTTTCCAGAGGCCTGCTCGGCATCATTTGCATGGCCTACTTTCCGTATGAGGTTTGGTTAATACCCACAAGTAGACACTTGAACACTAAACAGTTCCCTTGCTGCAGTTAACAGTGGGCTTTCCAGAATGATGTGATCCACTTAAGGCTTGATATCTGTAATGCGTGTTATGCAGGACCACACCTCCCCTTCAGGAACTTGACCGAGCGAGTGCACACCTCCGCAGGGTTAAATGAATTCATGACATCTAAAAGAGAGACATAATGTAGGAATTACATCAACTTATTTCTTTCAAAGAAAGAAGCTGATGTAATTAGGACACATCTATATCACCAGTAGCGCTACATTTATTTATTTTTTTAACTAACGAATCCACTTGTAATCCACTAGTGTCACTAAATATAAGTGTAATGAGAAAATACGAGTTACCTTAGAAAAGCAGCCAGTCCTTAATGAAGATGCTTGGTGACACAAATCTATGTTTATTTCTACTTGTCCCTTTTAAACTGCGTTTCAGATATGTAGTAGCTGAGTCGAGCCAAGAAGACAGCCGTGCTTCTCTCGAGTTTCTTTCTCTCCTTTTCTGTGCTTATGAAGGAGTTGGAATTCAAATTCAAAATTATATCAGAACAATGTTTCATTTCACTGTTGAGTAAATGTATTTATTTTTCAAAAGCACAGTTTATGTTAAACCCTGCACGGGATTTTTTTCATTTAAAATTTTGACTGAAATCGTTTCGAATGAAGATTTGCATCTGTATGAAGAGTGTAGATGGGACATGCCTTAATATGTACAATGTGTGAGAGCGACGAACACAGCTAAGTCCATATATTTTTGGACAATGATACATTTGTTGTAATTTTACCTCAGTGAATTTTAAATCTAACAATCAAGCCGTGACTGAAGTGTAGATGCTACAAAGTACTACACTAACTATTTAGAATCACACCTGTTTATATACACAGTCCTCATTTTCATAGGCTCAAAAGTTATTGGATTAAAAACAAACAAAACCAGTGTTATGATGGAGGGCATACACGAAAATCACAGGCAGAAAGCATGAAAAAGTCTTGAGCGACCCCCTCCTGCCTCTATACTTTCCTAAGAATATGAGAAAGAGGTGCAGCGATGTACAACATATATGGAAATAAAGTAAACAAAGCAAGAACAGAGTTTGCATTCAGTCAGTATTTTTCATATCCTGGGTATATTTAACTTAGTAACTTAGTTTAATCGTCAAGGGCCCAAGGGAACACTATCAGTTATATATGCCACCTGTCGACCTAAGTGCTATTCTTTAGTTTCCTTTGAGGCGCTGCAATATTTCTGCTTAAAATGTCCGTTACACAGGGGGAAAATAATCCGTAGAGTCATGTGAGATGCACAACTTCATAGTGAGTGATCATCAACATTCGCACATTTGCATGCATTTCTTCAGTCTTTGGAAATGGAATTTTAAAAAAATGGGAAAAACATCTAAGAAAGCTAATCTCCCACTTCATTTGCACGGCTTTCTGGGACACCAGAACCCCAGGAGCAAGTTGTTTGTGCACTATAAACAACTTCTAAATTTGTGTTGGGGTTTCTTTGAGCAAAGAGAAGGTAGACGTGGAGGTTTGTCTTCCTAAGATGGGAGAGATGGAAGCAACAAATAAAAGATGTGAAATAGATAAACCGGGGTGGGGTTCATATATAATGGCTGACTGGCAAAGAATGAGACTCGACTGTTTTTCATTTCACCTGTCGTTATCAAAGTAGTGCCTGTCACAATGAGGGCAATGCTGCCAGGGCAGTGGATGTTTCCATGACAACTGGGAAATTTTTACCCCAGTTCTGATTAGTGTTGCGTTGTTGCCTGGGATAAAACCTTTATGCAAGCACTTGCTTCCCCTACACAGCAATAAGCGAGAGGGACACTCGTTCCGTCCATGCAGCGCTGTATCTTTCATCACTTACTCTTTGAAAAAACTGCGGGAGCGAGAGGAAATTTGCGAGTGTGTCGTGCTTCTAATGATGAACACCTTGGCTAAAGTTTTCCTACTCACATTCTCAGACACTCCCAGGTTTCCCCAAGTCCTTTGGTAAGTCCTGGATAAAGAGGCACCGGAAATTTTATTCCATCTGACAGAACAAATCGTGTACAGGTTAAGAACCCAAGCTTGTCTATAAAGATAACAACAAGCCATCAGGTTTGTGACATTTACTGCACTACCCATGAAATCCCCAGGATCAAACGTATCACAGGTGCGATGCTGGATAAGGTGAGTCTGCATACTGCCACAGCTGTAACTGTGAGAAATGTTGCAGAAAAATGGAACATCCTAAACCCTTCTGCTCAAAGTTATCATTACTGAGGGCATATATAACAGCTTACCCATGTCACAAAATGTGTCCTCACTCACCTACCCATTAAGTCTATGTTCCCTTCACAGGCTGTTCGCAACTCTTTATTCTGACCTTTATTCCACCACCTAAATACAATGAAGAGGACAGATGTATCCGTGGTGCTTAAAACTTTAAGAAAATTCACTATATATTCTTATGTTGACAGAAATTTCAAATTTCTCAGCAGATAAACCCAAAGACTGTCTGCACAGTAAATGAAAATCATATATAACAACAGAGCAAGCTGTTGTCATTTGCATGAACTGCCAATTTGAGTGATGGGTTCTATTAAAAAGAAGCTGGAAGTGATGACATGGATTCAAGCTGGATCTCCTATAAACAGCACACAAGGTGTTGTATAGTTGGTATTGTTAAGATGTTGTTAGCTAGTACACAATCAGACCCGATGTAGAAAGAAGAAAGGAGTTCTAAGAAAATCAGTGGCCACTTTTCTATTGTCTCACAGTTGGAAAATGATGAGGGCAATCTGCTCCATGCAGGGAAAGACAGTCCCCTGTAGACTTACAGATTTTGTGGCACTGCATTTATGCTATGTTCCACCATCTCTCATTTTGGAAACTGCAGGTGGGCTTTTTCCTTGAGCACAGATTCAAACTCTCCATCCTCCCCCCCAACACTCCTTCTCAAGCTATGAATGGACCTGCAGTAGCATGAATTGTTTTCACCCATCGTAGTAGAGGTCAATATCACCTTCAGTGAAAAAATATTATGTGCTACATGGATATGTTGTCTCTTGGTGCAGAATTGTCTCTTTAATGACACACACTCACAATAATAAATAATATTTCTGTAATAATAATACTGGTATGAACTCAGTGACGAATGACATTAAATAACTGTAACCTGTCAGAGTTTTTAGTTTTAAGTGCACTCATTGCCAAGACGGTTTCAATGTGATCCAAATTTTAACAGCAGTGTTTTGTTACCTTCCATAGAAAGTGTGATAATTGTTTCTAAATTGTTTCTAAAATCTTGTTCCATTAATCAGATTTATTTGCTTCAAGACATCAATGCCATGATATTTAGAAGCACACAAAGAGGAGGCAACACTTTTGGCAAAATTGTATTTTTAATTAATCGCAAAAATTGCTGATATTCTCTGCCAAGAAAGTTTGGAATCTTAGAGTCTTTCTAAGCCAAGCAAGGATAAGATGAAATTAGGCCAAAGCATTAGTCATTTCAAAAATCAATCAGTTACTTTAGCTTTTCCCCCCCTTGCTATTTTCACTTTTATTGCCAAAAATATTCACTCGCACATCCAAATCATTGAATTCAGGTGTTCCAATCACTGCCACGGCCACAGTTGTATAAAATCAAGCATCTATGCATGCCGACTGCTTCTAGAAACATTTGTGAAAGAATGGGTCACCGTCAGGAGCTCAGTGAATTCAAGTGTGGTACTGTGATAGGATGCCACCTGTGCAACAAACCCAGTATTGGCATTTTCTCACTACTAAACAACACCAAACACTATGCAGTGGTGTACAGTAGAGCACGCTGCCACTGGACTCCAGAGAACTGGCGACATATTCTCTGGAGTGACGTGCATTGTGCCAATTGTAAAGTTTGGTGGAAGGGGGGATTGTGATGTTGGGCTGTTTTTCAGGAGTTCGGATTAGATTCTTAGTTTCATGTTTTGGACAATTTCATGCTTCCAACTTTGGGGGAACAATTTGAGGATGGCCCCTTCTTATTCCAACATGACTGCGCACCAGTGCCCAAAGCAAAGTCCATAAAAACATGGATGAGCGAGTTTGGTGCAGAGTGAGTCCTGACCTCAACCTGATAGAACACCTTAGGGATGAATTTGAGAGGAGCTAGGCCTTCTCATCCAACATCAGTGTCTGACCTCAGAAAAGTGTGTGTGTAAAGAAAAAAAATATATAAAACATTAAATGTCTAAACTGCTTCTTTCACTTATTAATTTAGTGCATGCATGGATCTTTAGGTGAAACAATTAAACTGATGCTTAGAACCAATTAAAGAAGTAGCTTCCCCTGGTATTTATTTTTGGATTTTAAATTGACTCTATTGTACTCTATGTAGATTAACCATGTTAGTTATCTTATCTGTGAAATGTAAACAAAACCACACAAAAGTCTTCTAGATAAGATAATGGATAGCTGTACGTTTATTTGTACAATGGTAACTGATGGTTTTTCAACTGTTTATTTTTAACTACTGTAGGAACAAGCAGGATGAAAATGGCTGTATTTTTTCAGCTTTTAGAAGACATGAGTGTAAGGCACAGGGAGAACACTGCACCACTGGGCTGCCAATTCATGATTTTTTTTTCTTTTTTAATGGTTGTTATGGAAAGAAGCCCAGAAGGTCATTTTACAGTAAGTGTAGTAAGTCAAGTGTACCAGGCACTTGGCTGTCATAAGAAATGGACAGAAACACTGGGTATATTGCCTCATCTCCCGCATGGACTGACGTGCTCATTTCAAGCTGTCTTGAGCTGGTAGTCACATTGAGGGGTCAGAGTTTAAACAAAACTCTTAATGACTGCTAGCAGAGACAGCATTAGACTGTGGTCTCTCAGTTCAGCATGATGCAAATACACTGGAAGTGTGCATCGATTTTCTCATCATGTCAGGACCATTCAGCAGTTCCAAATCCGTTCCCAGTCTCTCCCAATTAGCTTTCGGCCCAGAGAACACTGTCGATCCCCATCTGCCCATCTGCCTGTCAGTGGCTTCATTCCACTGAAGGAGAGAAATAGGAAAGGGGAAGAAGAGAGGGAAACGAGCGAAAGAGCAGGCAGGCAATGGATAATTCTGTGTTTGGCGGCTACAGGCAAGAAGGCTTGGCAAATCTGTCCAAAGCCACAGCCAGTAGGGGTGGTTTGGAATCGGAAGGACTCCCTGAGAGAGATACTGTTGTTTGGATGATAGAGTGAGGCACAATGCCCACTCACTTTCTCCGCAACCATTTATCAATGAAAACACAGGACTTGTTCTCTGTATAGTCTGTTGAAAAGGGATTCAGATGTCTCTTTTCTTTGAGTGTTGTATGTCTCTGTTCCTGTCTATCTTACTATTTTCCTTTGGGATAGGACGAAGCTATTACTGCACATGCTGCCCCACGGTTACAGAACCCCATTCAGATAATGGTCTAAGACTTGAGCTGAGTCTTTCACTCTCCCAACAGGCCTTGGTGCTTGAGGTTGGCAGCTTCAGATGGACATTCTGAATGATTGTTGCCTCATCATTCTCTTCTGGTTTCCTCTACTTGGAAAGTAGTTCCTCTCTGAATGGAAATGAATGATGGGACGTATCCTCAGTCATTTCGCATTGCAATGTCTGTTTGTATCTTCAACTCCCAAAGACTGGCAACATGCCACCATTATCAATTTGGGAGCTGGAATGAGAAATCTGTGCAGAATAAATGACAAAATAGTCTTGTTTATCAAATATAATTTGGCATCTAGCATTTGCTTCACGGGGATCTTTTGCCTTGCCTTCTTCCTAGTGCTGAATAGTGCGTAATTTTATTTGTATGGAATAGCTGTTGTATTCCATTGACCATGAGTGGTTTCATCTTTGGAACCGGCTACTTGCTCATGACAAAGCTTTGTCCACGCACACATAAATTAGAGTCCATGCTGTTGTTGCCGCTCTGTCTTTCTAACTCTCTTTACTCATTGGTATTCCTCATCTGTCTCTGTCCTGATGGGTGGTGTAATTATGGAAGCCACAGGGAGGCAAGCTGGATTTTAGATTTTGTAGAAAGGCTGCTGGGAGATGCCCACTGGTGGGAAGGAAGAGAAATACCTACCACCATTTGGTAACCTCATCAACCAGGGCACAAGTGCTGATAAAATAATTTAATTGAAAAAAATGACAAAAAAAAAAGCAGGTACACACACTGATGTTGAGATGTGATTGGACACTATTATTTGTGCACACAGTGCATACTGAAAAACACTCATATAAATGCATCCTCACACAGTGGGGCATGTAGACACACATTGTGTAAATGTAGCTGTCCACCTCTGGACACAAGTAGATAAAGTTGCCATTGGTCTGGGCTGCAGGCCGATAAATTTTACCCCGCATCCCTTTATGGGTTGTGTTTTTTCTTTCTTTTTTTTTTTTTCTATTTGGCTGCTTGGGTGTTATCTGGGGGCAGCAGTAGTTGAATCCACATATCCTGGTCCTGGCACAGCCGGGACTTCGCCTACAATGCAATTTTTTTTTTTTTTTTCACGAAATGTCCCATGATTCTCTGGCCTGATGGAACATCACTATGGGCTTACCCACAGTGATCTAATCCAGCTGGGCACAGACATCTGCTGATATACTAGTGAGAGGGCAGAGAGACAGAGAGATTGAAGGAGCTGAACATAAGAGATGTGAAGTAAGAGCGAGGAATTGAACTGGAATGAAAAGGATACACTCTCAGAGGAGAAACAGCGTGAGAGGATCTTCCATTAGAGAGCTCATATTTGGCATGTGTATGTGTATATCTCACCCATCTTGCTAGTAGATAAACAACGCCTTGCATGACTGCGGGCATACTGGTGGGTCAGTATGATGTGTTTGAGGGGGTAGAATGGGAGAATCAACATCAATAACAACTACAGTACACAGCATCAACAGTGGCAACAGTGGCAGCTGTAGTGTTGTGGAGAGACCCACTGGCCCTGGAGGAGTAGAGGCTGTATTCAGGAGCGTTGTTATGACTCACTATTGGGCTGTAATGACCACAGATGGCCATTAGCAAGGTGTGAGATAAACTGTGTAGGCCCTAGGTCCCAAGAGCTGCAGAGATGTACACTGCTCAGTTATGACAGGGTCAAGCTTGATGCATCTAATAAGCCCCCTGCGCTTGTATGGGGAGAATAACCCTGTTTTCACCTGTTGTAGGGAATTCTAAAAAGGTCTTTTCTGTAGCTTCTATATGAACACCACATTTGATAACCTAAAATTAATATTTAGGCTATATTTTCACACTGACTGGTCCACTGACTATATTAACACTTTGAGGGTATACTGGAAACCAACGTTCACAAATTCCTAGATAACACAAAAAATCTTTAGTTAATTGCACTGTCCCCCATCTACACTGCTCAAAAAAAATTAAAAGAACACTTTTTAATAAGAGTATAGCATCAAGACCGGGTATATTAATCCCGGTCAGCTAAGTAGCAGAGGGGGTTGTTAATCAATTTCAGCTGTTTTGTAATTAATGAAATGAACAAGTGACATAGAAGGGCAACAATAAGACAACCCCCAAAACAGGGACGATACCATTGACTGCAGCCCACACCACCTGAGCTAAACAAACAGAATGCCTCTAAATCAAACAGAGGTCTGAGAGATTAGGTTTCGGTCCATCAGACACCGCCAGGTTCCACCTCAGACTGTCCGGGACTTCAGTGATGCCCTGGTCCACATCTGGGAGGAGATCCCCCAGGACACCATCTGCTGTCTCATTAGGTGCATGCCCTGACATTGTCAGGCTTTCATACAAGTATGTAGGTGCCATACAAACTACTTAGTACCATTCTGGGTTGCTGCATTGAAACTTCGGCAAACGCATTAGCATGCTGCATTCATTCCTTCACTTAGATTTTCAGGGTGTCTTTGAATTCACTTCTTTATAGGTTGATAATTTTCTTTTCCATCAAATGATGTGGCATCATCTTATCCCTAGCAAATAATCTAGTCAAAATCAACATAGATATCTAGTGTGATAGTTTGTTTTTCCCCATTTAGAACTGATGTGTTTTCAAAGTCTTCCTTTGAAGGCACAAGTCGATATATGGTGTCTGTCTGTCTCCCGAGAAGGAAATATTTGATCTGTTGCTGAATTTGTAATTGTCCTTACTTATAAAGAGGAGGTCAGGAGAGAAGTATGACAGTGAGTGACTACAATTTAATTCAATATAGCACCAAATCACAACAAGCAGTCGCCTCAAGGCACTTTATATTGAATGGTAAAGCCCCTACAATTATTAAAGAGAAAACGCAACAATCAAAACGACCCCCTATGAGGAAGCACTTGGCAACAGTGAGAAGAAAAAACTATTTTTTAAAAGGAAGAAACCTCCGGCAGAACCAAGCTTGGGGAGAGGCAGTCATCTGCTGCTACCAGTTGGGGCTGAGGGTAGGGAGGCAGAACAAAAGACATGCTGTGGAAGACAGCCAGAGATTAATAATAACTAATTATTAAATGCAGAGTGGTGTATAAACAGGCTGACAAAGAGTCAGAGCTCTTGAGCCATGTATTCCTTAAACTTTAACTAGTAACGACGTCATGATTTTCTACACAAAAATTATAGTGATTAGAGAAAAGAAATTAATCAAGGCCATCTCAAAAACAGATCTTTAAGTGTGGCTTCTTTCAATACTGCTGGTATTTAGACTGAATCATATTTATTGAAAATTGAATTTATATTATAGGTCATCCTGGCCATCTTTAAGATATTCCTGCAGTTTAATTGATGATTGTCATCTAGCTTCATGGATAGATAAAGCTGCTTATCATCTGCATAGCAATATAATATAATATAATATAAATTGGTTCTAGCATAGAACCCTGTGGAACTCCATAATTAACCTTAGTGTGTGAAGAAACTGGAGTCATTAGATAGACATGATTCAGTAGTACCTTTAATACCTATTGCATTCTCTAACCACTGTAATAAAATGTTAAGGTCAACAATATTGAACGCTGCACTGAGCTCTATTGGGACAAGCACAAGTCCACTGTCAGAGGCCATAAAAATATTTGCAACCCTCACTAATTCTGTACTGTCAAATTCTCAAACCTGACTGAAATTGTTCAAATAAACCCTTCCTCTGGAGATGATCAGCTGTTTTAAAATCGCTCTTTCAAGATTTTTTTTAAGAGAAAAGGAAGTTTTGAGATTGGCTTATAATTGGCTGGGACAGCTGGGTCAAATGATGGCTTTTTAAGTAATGGTTTAATTACTGCCAGGGCTCTTGTATGTAGCCAGTTAATAAAGTTCAAGCTTTAATTAATGGTAGGACTTCTTTGAGCAGTCTTGTCGGAATGGGATCCAATTGACACATTGATGGTTTGGAGGAAGTAACTATTGAAGTTAACTCAGAAAGATCATTCAGAGAGAAAGAGGCTAAACAAATATCAGTAACTTTAAAAGTAGTTGAACATAAAAATATGTGTGTGAAATGGCTATGATTTTTTTTCCATATTCGTTAAAATTTTATTTGTGAAGAAATTAAAGTCATTGCAAGATAAAGTTAAAGGAACAGTTGGCTCAGCAGAGCTCATACTCTTTGTCAGCTTGGCTACAGTGCTGGGAATAAACCTGTAGTTGGCCTTATTTTATTCAATCAGTCATAGACAGTAAGATGTCCAAGCATCGCTGTTTTTTTTCTTTTTTAATAGAGCAACAAACTCTTTTTCAAGGCTCAATAAAGAGCGTCTAAATTAGCCAGAAGAGTCAACTGTGAAGCACTGGATGCTCTATCATGGTTTGTGGCACATTCCAGCTGGTAACAGCTTCATTTTCAGCATAACAATGATCCCAAACGCACTGCCAGTGCAATAAAAGCACATCCTTGTGCTAGTAAAAGCATACCTACCATACCAACAGTTACAGCTGGTAGTACTGTGGGTATCGTATCACTTCCTGTTCTGAAGCACTGTGGTGTTTATGCTGTCTCTGTTAGCTGTATAATCTGTATAGCTCGATTTTACCAGATAACTGCATATTTCAGTGTAAC
>VOQJ01047475.1:3938-15471 GCA_015052665.1 Apistogramma diplotaenia | reverse complement strand
AAAAAAAAAACCAAAAAAAACCTTCACTGAAAGTAAAAAAAAGAAAAATCCCCCACCCAAAAAAAAAAAAAAAAATCCTGAAGTCACCCCTCCACTAGTGGGCCCCTAGTAATATACTACTAAGTTTAAATAGATCTGTTGCCTGGCTGTTGAGAACAGTGAATGTCACAATAATAAACAGAAGAATGGAGTTTTCTTTGGTTATTCATGAGATTAATCTAGTGACGCACTGTGGAGCATCTCTGACAAAACCTGCAGCCCACAAGTGGAGGCATCACCTAACAGGGACATTTTTAAATTATAACATAAACATGGCGATTGTTTAACAGATTGTGGCAAAATCTGATGATGTGAGATAAATGTGGCCACTGCTAACTGAGTGTGAGCTGTTAAAATGAAAAAGGAGGGGAAAAAAGAACTGATCCACTGATTCAAAAACAAATTCAACTCTTTACAGATTTTTTATGAGTGCTTCTGTTTCTCAAATTGGAAACGGTTTTTCAAGATGACTTTAAATTAGGGGGTATAGTTCTGCAAGCCTTGGCTGATTTAATCATTTTATTAGCCGTGCATGATTCTGCTCAAACTCTTTGCACACGTACACACAAGCAGAAACAAACACACCGATACTACACATTTCTCCCATGCTCTTGTAACTTCTCCCTCTTTCCCATCCTTCCAAGCACTCAGTCCGGTTTTCAGCTCTTTTCACCACTCTCTTTTGCTGTCTCTTTCCATCATCCTTTCAATCTGTCTTTTCATCTACTTCAGTCTCAATCAGTCAACCTCTATCCAGTTTTCTTCTCTCTCCCCTTCTCTTCTTACCTATTTCAGTCTTCTCTGACTTTCCCCAACTTCTCTGTTTAAGCGTGCTTCCCTCCCTCCTTCCCATTACACTCCATCCCTACTCCAGTCTCTCTGTGTCTGTGTGCTGAGTTGAGGTTTGGAGTGGAAACCAAAGTATCAAGTCAGAGACACACAAGACAAGAGGGAGCCAGCCTCATAAATCTCCCTTAGTGCAGCCCACAGCATCCAGAGTCAAGATTGTGTATGAGTGTGCTGCGGGTGCATGTGCATGCATAGACACATATGTTTATATGTATTTGACACAACATTGTTAATCTGTGCGAGCAAATTTTGCTTTATATATGCAAGTTTTTGTGCTTCTGCAAGTGTGTGTGTACGTACATGTTTACTCACAAGTGTGATCGCGTCAGAAACTCGGGATTTATCCAAAAGCAGGAGGTTAGCAAAAATTCTGCACCCGCATGTGGACTGGAATCTGTAGTCTCAACAACTCAACCTCAAATGGATATTGCAAGTCAATATTCAGAGGATATTGTTTCACATATCCTCAAGAGTTTGTCAATAAAAAAAAAAAAATCTAGGCCTAAAATCAAATCACAAAAACTGTCAGCTTGAGGCACTTTATTTTGTAAGGTTAAGACTCCACAATAATATTTGTCTCTCACATCGTCGTGGAGGAATTTTGACCCACTCTTCTTTACATTAATTTAATCCATTGATGTTTGTGGGCATTTATTTATGCACGACTCTCTTAAGATCCTACCGCTGCATTTCAGTCGGGTTGACGTCTTGACTTTGATTGGACCATTGCAACAGCTTGATTCTTTTCTTTTTCTGCCATTCTGTTGCAGATTTGCTGCTGTGTTTGGGATCATTGTCCTGTTGCATGACCCAATTTCAGCCAAGCTTCAGCTGTCAGACAGATGGCCTCACATTTGACTTTTGAATACTTTGGTATTCAGAGGAGTTCATGGTCAACTCAATGACTTGCAAGGTGCCCAGGTCCTGTGGCTGCAAAACAAGCCCCAAATCATCACCCCTCCATCACCGTACTTGACAGTTGGTATGAGGTCTTTGTGCTGATATGGTGTGTTTGGTTTTTGCCATATGCGCATTGTGCATTATGGCTAAACATCCCCACTTTGGTCTCATCTGTCTAAATGTCATTGCTCCATAAGACTTGTGGGTTTGCTCAGTTACAACTTTGCAAATCCAAGCCACCATGTTCTTTTTTAGAGAAAAAAGACTTTCTCCTTGCAATCTTTCCAAACAAGCCATACTTGTTCAGTCTCACTCTAATTCTGCTTTGGACTGTCTGACCTTGGAGCGCATTTGCTGGGACGACCACTCCTGGGAAGATTGGCAACTATCTTGAATGTTTTCCACTTGTGAATAATCTCTCTCACTGTAAAAAGTTTGGAAATGGCCTTATAACCCTTCTCAGACTGATGGACAGCAACAATTGCTTCTCTAAAATACCTTCTGATGTATTTTTTTTCTTTGGCATTGTGTTAACAGAGATCTGAGTGCTCCAAACCAGCAAACCGTCAAAACCTCTGCTTTCAAAGAAGTGCTCACACTTGCTGATGATCGTTGCCTAGTTAATCTGCAAATGTATTTACTATCAGGTCACATGTCAATCAACAGTATCCTGCGCTTTCATTAGCAGTCACTTCAATCGCTCGACTGGAAGTTAAGAAAAGTTTATCTCGAGTCCCACCGTCCACTTTGTGTCCTAAGTGGTTATTTTGCCTGTAGTTGCTTGAAGTTTTCTCACTTTCTGTGGCCTCTGGTTGCCACGTTGCTGCACATCACTTTGTGGGACACAGTTTAAGTGTGTACTTTGCTATTCACAGGACTCTAGGCTGCATAATGGCTATAACTATACATGTGCAGTTGAAACCTTTTCAGTATTTAAAACAATTTATTTCTACTCTGAGATTGCATTAAAGTGTCATACATTCCAACAGAAGCTGGAGTCCACCCCACTCAGCAGTGATTTTTAACAGATCTTTAACATGTTCTGATCAAAATTTCTAAAGAGAAAAATTACAGGCATTTATAACCTCCTCATTAGTCTGTTTCGTTTGAACTGACAGCTCTCGGCCGTAGAAGAAAGGAGAAAATTTTAAAGAGAGAATGAAAAAGAAAAAGCAGGGAATAATAAATCAAATTAGAACCAAATGTGGCGAGTGGCACATTGTCCAAAACCACTTTACACCCGGGCCCCCTGAGCATTGTCCTTCTTTTACCACTAAGACTTTGGTGATTTCTTAGTTCTCTTTTTTTTTTTTATTCCCTTTGTACACATTTCATAAGGATTAGCACTTGGTAGCTCCCATTCACCCCTACACAGTGCTAAGTATTACAATATGTGGTTGCTCATGTATGTGTGTGAGCATGAATACCAAGGAGATATTTGTGTTAATACACTGACAGAGGGAGAGGGCAGGCCAATTTCTTTCCTAATATCAAAGTTAAGACGTGATCCTTAGAATGCTGTCAGCTTGGAGTTATTCCTGAAGACACAGTGGCACCAGGCAGTACAGAGGGCCTTCAGGGGATTGAGAGAATTTAAGCCTTCTAGCGCACACTGACTAAAAACACAAGAAAATTAAACACTTTCTGGTGTCGTACCAACTACACTCCAACCATTTCCAGCTTTAATTTGTGAAGTGGATGCAGTTTGATTACCTAACGCGAATGTTTAAGTACTTATGTATAGAGTTTCTGCTTCACGAGTGCTGCAGGGGAAATGTTTTGGGAAATAAAAACTGCTTGGCTGATAGACATGGCTGCTACTCTATTGCACTCAAGGGTTTTGGTGAAGGGCTCGAACTGCCTGTCTGTCACCATGACAAAGACTTACTGCTTGCTCAGTGTTGCGCAAAAAACAAGACGACAAATATGCACACCAGTGCTAATAGGGATATCCCCCTCTCACTACACTACGGACAAACAAAGGTAGAAAAAACGGTCTGAAATCAAGCATTTAGAGCTTGTGCCTCACAGACATTACTTGCAGGTATGCTGACCTTATTATTTGAAACTTTGGTCATGTTTGATATGTGCATCCACTGTTTCAACAGTATACGTGTTCTAAAGAAAATAAGGAAAAGCAGAGGAGGCCCCCTTTAAAAGGAACCAAGAAAATTTTTTTAATTGAAATATTCCTAACATATCTCAAAATCCAACATTTTTACCATTTTGATTTCCACTGTGTTCATAGTGATGGTTTCACAAAAAAAAAAAAAATTGTACCTTCCTATTTTCCCTTTAACACGTCTTAAAACCCTCACTCTCCACCCACATCCCCAGAGCCCATTTACTATGATTACCAATAACAATAACAATGCCATTATCTTTTACCGTTGCATTTTCCCAAGGTTCTGCCAGCCTTTACAGACTTCGAGCTACAAAACGGCTCCCGTTTCAAGCTTGTATATGCACTGCCTTGGCTCAGAACTCCCTTAATAGTCGCTGTTTGTTTGGGTATCTGACATGAATTGACATAAATGGCAATGGTCCACTAAATAAGACAATAAAGTATAAAGCCACCCGAGCCAGCCTTACTGCAGAGAGCTGCTGGTAGCTTTCCAGCGTTGTATTTTATATCACCTTTGTTTCACTTTATAGTTACAAGTTTTATTTTAAAGAGTGAACGCAATGAGCAGATAGCACATAATGAAACCTTAATTTAAGAGCATTACAGGGACCTACATTCCAGTGCATTTTCCAACCGTTTTACTGCGTCTGGCTAAGAACAAAGAAGAAGATTCTTCATTCACATGGCTTGGAACACTGGAAAACAATTACACATCTAGACCACTGATCTCTACTGGAATTTCTCAGCATTTAATACATACAACACACCTTACTGTCTGAAAATTATATAGCACTCTGCAAAAGTCTGGTTCTTTTAGGGGTTGCCAGAGCAGATCATCTGCCTCCAACTCACCCTGTCCCTAGCATCCTCCCTCATTTCTTTATATCTTAAGGACATGACTTTCAGATACTGTTGATCGGTTGAAGATAGTTTTTTTTTTCTTTTAGGACTTTCACTACTTTTTTTGGTCATCCACTTCTCCAGTTTCCTCAAATATTTTAAGGACACACTCTCACACCATGGTGAGATAGGTTTTGTTTTGTTTTATGTGTAGACACTGGTTCCCTTGAGTTAGCTAGAATTATTTATAGGTGAGTGGTTTAACAAACAGATATTCCTTTGAAAATGGTCATGTACAAGGACTGAACTGAAAATTAATGAAAAAGCAGCCAATGTCCAAAAATTAAAAAGATCTTCATAAAGGCTACAATGCCGGGAAAGCTACTAGTCAAGACCACTTTTAAAAATTATAAGTCTGGCTCCTTGGAAGCAAAAGATAAAGAAAGACTCTAGACTTCTGCACATTGGTCTATATGCAAGAACTTTCATGAGCAACTCATCACTGCAAACTCAGCTCAACAACATGGCATAAAACCACACATCATATACTTAACGAGTATACCACTTAATCATAAATATTTCTGTGATGACATTTGTTCCTGAAAAGATCTCATTAACAATGATTAAAGCAAGACAGATTGTTTAGACTACAGGAAGTGCTAAGGGTTGAGCAATTTCAAACATGCAGCTGACTGACACACGTGTTTTCCTTCTGAGTGTGTTGATGACTGCATTCCAGAGAAGCTTTTTAGGCCCTGTCAAAGTTGGACCAACCTTGTTTCACCTCCCAGCAGAATGACTCAGGCCTCAACCTTGACTCTCTCCCCTTGGGGTCCCTTATTTATGATGTCACAAAAGGCCGGTCACACTCCTGTAACAGTGGCACGGCCTGCAAAAAGTCAAAATCCAGCTGTAGTCAAGCACCCACACCCCATCTCCCCCATCCCTCTTGTAAATGAGCATGTCCAATCTACCCACTGAGTTTCATTAAAACCAGACCACATCAATCAGGGCCTGAACTTTAAAGGCCAGGTCCCTTCTCGAGCAGCATGGAAGAAAAACATGGAGTTGTTAAAGTAAAAGACCTCACATTGCACATAGACTAACACTCATTCACTTAACACCACATTTCTGCTGGCAGACCACACATTGCAATGCTAGTCCGAGACCACACAGTTGGTCTCACAAGGCCAACAAAAGACGTCGTAAGACCTCACACCAGGCCCTAGCATGATTCAATAGGACCTCAGAAACTTACACACCTGTAACTCCACAAAAAGCCAAGTAGCTCTGCCGAATAGCTACTGTAGTCCCTGCACAGCAATCATAAACCTAAAAAAATCTGTTTAAAGCTGTGACTAGGTATTTCTCACTTGACAAAATTGAGTGCAAAGGAAGTTTAAGATCCTCTTAAACCCATGCCTGTGCTCCCAAATGTAGGGGAAGCACAAAGGAAGAGCCAAGAATACATAGCAGGAAGCTCAGGAGGTATGTCAGATGGACGAAAGGCAGGATCAATGGGCAGATAAATGAGTGTAAGCCAGGCAACAAGAAAGGGAGACTGGGAAGGATTCCCATGGGTGGGGACTGGAAGGCAGCCTCGCAATGGAAAGCTTTCAAACTCCTTTCATCGGGTGCCTGAAGACTCGAGCTTTACAAGAGCAAGATGAGCCGGCGCCACTGGAGCATCTTGGCGCTCTTCAACGAAACCCAGACGCAGAGACAGAACAGGACCCTATCACCACTTTGCTCCCACCCCAAATACCAGCCCACAGTCCTCTTCAACCTGAGACTTGAATTTGTAAACAGACATGTCACTGCAGACTTCCTGCGGTTGTCTCTCTTCAAGGTGTTATTTTGATTCAAAATCATAACTATGACACCAGTTAATATCTTACTTTCTCATATATCATTTACAGTGTGATATGTGTTTAGGTCTGTTGCTACCATTTCCTGTAATTTTTCATAATTTCCAACAGATGGTAAAAGAGAGAGAGAGAGAAGCAGCACATAACCACCAACTTTGTCGTTCATGTGATTGCAGAGATTGCAAGGTGGTCTTACCAGTCCACGCTAAGAGATCGTCTCCTGTAGGATGGAGGCCTGTCCGATGAAGTCTTCTCTGCCTTCACTGGACGTTCTTTGAGGGACAAGCGATGAGTAAATTTGGAGATTCCTGACTCTGACCTGAGCAACAGAAAAAATAATAAAAGAATGAGAATCAATAGGAATGATTTACACAAGGATCTTGGTTTGACAAGCTTTAAGAAGCTTTTTGTCTTCCTTGTCATACATTATACAATCTTGCACAGAAGTTAATGTCCTGCTAGAGTCACTTCACTGTCAGAATCACCTTTGGCTCAGCAGTTGATATAAAAAACAGCCAATAGGAAACAAGCACATGGACATAGTTTGTATGCCAAAAAGTGCTCAGCAGAGGTTAACTACTGCCAGAGAACATGAATATCTGAGAAAGATTGATTCACTCGTGCCTCAAACTAAACTCGTTTTGCAGAAAACACACAATACTCAGTGGTAATGTAGTCCACAAAGTTGACAAACAGCGTAACAATGCTTCAGTTCCCAGAGGAAACATTAGGTTTCAGGGAAAGCCGCATACTTCCTGCCTAATTTTCTCGAAATCTTTTTCCACAAGAAAAAAACTCAAACACATTTTAATATCCTCTACTGGGCTGCCAATGTCCCAGTTCAACTTTTTACTCAAAATTAAAAACAGGAAATGTAATATTTGTTCCATTCCAGCCCGGACACGTTTGATGAGACTCAACATTGCAATATTACTGTGGTAACATTGGGGACTAATCAAAATGTAATATTATTCTCTATCAAGGAGCCAGGCTTGTAGAGGAACACTGCTGGAGGAGCATATGTTGTAAAAATTCACAACATTTACTAAGCAAACTTATAACATGGACAAACTGAACAAACTGGACAACTTAAAGCCACATAGAAAAAAAATACAGATGAGAAGATTACACAGATGCCCAGGCATTGTGCAGGATTCTCCCCTTTCCCAATCTCACACACATGCTTTTTCCATTTCATTATGAAACGGTAAAACAATAATAATGACTCATACATATTCACACACGTACATAGATCTCTCAACCTGAGCCAAAAAGCATTTTAGTCTCCATGGTGAACTCTGTTGGAGACAAACTACATGAATGAAATTTGTACAGATGAGGTTCTTCTTGCCACTCAAAAACAAGACATACATCTGCCATCCCGTTTGCACGTTCATGCAAGATGCTTCAGAAATAAAACGAGCATGAGACCTCAATTTAAAAAAACAAACAAAAGAAAAAGAAAAGATCAAACAAACAGTACACAAAAGTTCATGACATTATTAGTTTATCGAGAAGTGACGTGGATAAATGACAGTGTGGTGATTCAGCCAGGTTCACCTAATTAAATTGCTTGAGTGGCATTAGAGGACGTGCATTTTTTTAAATGAAGAAGTCTGAGAGGCTCTTGAATGAGTAATTCATATGTTTTTGTCCAGGAGACTGCTTAGTTGTACAAAGGAGACAGAAGGTCTGAGTGTATCCTGACAAGTGTAATTTTTCTATGAGGGAGGAATCAGATCTGAGAGAATGATTATTCAAAAAGATGAAATTTGGATCCAGACCTTTGTTGCATCATAGACCAAAGACCAAAAATGGTGAGCTTGAAAATTCAAGTGAAACATTACGACAACCTGGCTTTCTGCTTTCATGTGTCTTTTTCTTTTTAAAGGTTTTCATATGAAGTACATTTAGTTTGAAAACAACAATATAAAAAATGAATGTATTGCAGAAACACTTATGTTAACATGCTAACCTGCTAGCAGTTACACAACACTAGTTTGAATATCAAGATGGGAAACTGAGGCATCTAGATATAGGATTTTTAGAGACTGATACCAAATACTGATATTTGGTGATTTAAAAATCCGATATGTGAATGCTTGAAACATGAACAGATTTACCTAACTTTTGTATATCACAATGCAGTTTAAAAATTATCTGTTGCATTTCAAACACGTGTTGCCAACAAGGAAATAGAGTTCCCTCTGGTGGACAAACTATGCAACATCAACACTCATAACATTGATGAAGGGTGTTTCTACCATCACTTTTTTACTTTTAAAATTTTTCATTTATTGGTTATTATACACGCTCATACAACTATATCAGTAAATAGCTAATATCGCCCAATACATCGTCTCCTATTGCCAGTCAGGTTTAAGAGACAACCTTATGTGTATTCTGTCCTCAGTCCAACATTTATCACCTTTGCATGCTAACCATTGAATAAAACAGCACATGCAAATGAAACAGCACATGCAGAAAAGCATGGCCAAGAGATGAGATGGAAGACTAAGACTTTTATGTTTATTGTTTAGCATACCATGAACAACCACTCTCTTGCTGCACTTAAACACTTCTTTGCACTCTTTTTGACATTTCCTTCCATTAGGTGATGCAGAAAACTAGAGGCCCGGTCTCCACTGCAAGCCAACATTATCCCACAGATCAGATTTCTGTGCTTTGGCAGTGTCTTCTACACTAATGTCCTTGTCAAAACTCAAGTATACGTATACCAGGATGAAAGTGATTTTTGCATCTCAGGGCTTATTACACACCGCTCTACACATTGCACCTTTAAAAAGACATTTGATGAGACTGATTCATTGCCAGTATTATTGCACCCATCATTCTGAACAGTTCACATCCAGCACAGGCACCATTAACCAACAAAGAGATTTGTTTTTACATAATAATTGTGAAATATTTTTCTCTGATTAGAAAGAACTTCTGAAAAAGTCCTCTGATGCTCCACAAATCATTCTTCTTCAGACCAGCTGCCATAAGCTGAGATGAAAATGCCCTTCGTGTTCAAAATGACCTCATGCTATGGCTTATCTAGTAGAACAACAACAAGCCTTACTGCCTGTGTTCCCACTCCTACACCCTCAACTACTGTTTCCTGACCCAACGCCAACATCTCCAAAGAGTTGGTTGACCTCTAAGACAAAGACATATTTTCCTGTATGAATCACACAAATGGGGTGTGGGATTTTAGTCATATGGCAGAGAAACCCCTAATTGACGGCATTAAGCTAGGCTGGGCTTCTTCTTCTTCAAGGGTTTTTAATTAAATTAGCACACAAGCTACTGCCAACAACTGACGCTGATGTCTGTTTTCATAGACTGCAGACTTGACTACTCTGTAAAATTCTGATTTGTGAATAGATTTCAGGAGCGAGTGGTTTGGATCATCCTTGGTTGTTAATGAGCAATTTGGTTTATATGGATCTAATGTGTTTATTCTGCAACTTACATAAAGAATTCAGTGTAAAACTTCAAAGAAAATTTTGGATCAAACACATGACATGTACTGACCATAGGATAAAACCTTCAATCCCATGAAAACACACAGGATCATGACTTCAAAGACATGGGGACCCAGTGGACACAGAAGAGGACTCAGGGAATCCCTTTGAGGGATTTAGAGGAAAACTGCACATGCAAAGCAGGTGGGTCTGAGTGGAGGGGGATATGCTGGCAACTGGCTGCCCCTTGGCTCCCTGAGAGCCTCGATGCTGGCTCCACCCCATGCAGCTGTCCCTGATAACATCATCACAGAAGGCACACTGTGATGACGCAATCCCCTTGGAGGCCCAGGATATCCCGGTCGATTATCCTCTCATCGGAATTAAATTTTCTTTTTCGTTTTCCTGGTGTTGATTACAGTTTGTAAAATCAATGATTTGATTGATCACTTTTCATTACAGAGTTAACACTGAAGGGGGGGGGAGGGGTGGTGCATTGGGTCACCTGACTTTAGGGTAACGTGGTCCTATACACATGTGCAGACAGTTTTAATCTAGACTACGACCATGGAAATGCAGACAAAGGACCAAGATGTCCAAACATGCTTGCTGACGTGACCTCTCCGTTTCTGAAACTCTTGAATGCTGCCATTACTGTACGTCAGTCCTCTTTCTTTTTCTCAATAATGGCACACAAAAGCTATAAAGTTATTTTAGCTTACATGCAGAATGAGTATACAACACTCACTAAGCAAAAACCATGTGTGCGCTGACAGGAGCCCCCACAGTGGATGCTTTCTTTTCTACCGTTTTCCTTTATCGACAAAACGGCTTGCAGTTATATAAATCTAATGTGAAAAACACATCTTTGTCTGATTGCCTCTATATACACATATTTACATGAATTCTTTAGTTCAATTCAATTCAATTTTCAATTCAATTTTATTTATACAGCGCCAAATCACAACAAATAGTCGCCTCAAGGCGCTTTTTATTGTAAGGTAAAGACCTTACAATAATTACATAATAAACCCAACAATCAAAAACGACCCCCTATGAGCAAGCACTTGGCGACAGTGGAAAGGAAAAACTCCCTTTTAACAGGAAGAAACCTCCAGCACAACCAGGCTCAGGGAGGGGCAGTCATCTGCCGCGACCGGTTGGGGCTGAGGAAATGTTGCCTGGAAATGTCACTAGGGAATCCATCCATCCTCTTATCCTGCTCAGGGTCACGGGGGGGCTGGAGAGGCAGGGTACACCTGTACAGGTTGCCTGTTGCAGGGCCAATACAGAGAGACAGACAACCACTCACACTCACATATGGGCAATTTAGAGTGACCAATTAACCTGACCCCAGTAAGTGCATGTCTTTGGACTGTGGGAGGAAACCCACGCAGACACGGGGAGAACATGCAAACTCCACACAGAATGAGGCCCGAGCC
>VOQJ01047473.1:5990-16031 GCA_015052665.1 Apistogramma diplotaenia | reverse complement strand
CTTTATGCCCAAGAGCAAGAGACCGAAAAACACAGAAATCATGTACCACCTGTGGTAATCCATGCTGCATCGAACATAGTGCCTTTCGCACTGTTTGCAGTGACTGTGCATAAACACAAAACAGGTTACTATTCGGTAATCTAGTTTGTGACACTGAATGCTTGTCTGCCTTGCAATGGCTAGAAATACAGGACATTGACAGAAAAGAAGTGATTTGTCGTAATCAAAAATATTTAGAAAAGTTTTCATATAAGACAAATTTAGATGGGATTGGCTAGTCGTTCTACACATGTAAATGGTTATTTTTTTCCCCAAGTCTTATCAGATACCTGGTACTGCGCAACTTCATTTGAGGTATGTTCATCCAGAATGAGGTTGAAAATGATAAATGTTTTGCAAGATTTTCCACTTCACTTGTTTAAATGCATGCAGTGTTCATTTATTGATTGAAAAAAAAGTTCATTTTATGGTTATATGTATGCTTTCTTTGATTAAATCTATGGGGTACAGAATTACCCCAGGTCACTAACAACGTAAACAAAAAAGTGCACACATATGAGGGTTAAATATACTCTAACCCAAGTTGTTAAACTCATCCATTTCGCCTGCTCCCAGCACATCAGTTTCAAGACATGACTGCTCAATTGCTCTCTAATATGTCCTTCACTTCAGTACTGAGTACCACCAGTTGTTATATCTCTCGATTGGTCAACCCATTTGTTGCTAAGTGCTTCCAATATTTTCACCATAATCCTTTAATCTCAGAGTGTGGTGAGACTCCTTACAGTACAACAACTTACAGTGCAATGCAGAAGGATCAGTTATCACCTGAAATCATAAAAAAGAAAAAAAATTGCAGCATTTTCTTCTTTTCTAAACTTAAATACGTAAGAACAACAGCCTGCAAAGGTAACTTGTGATTTAACATTAAAAAATATAATTAATAACTCTGTGCACAAATAAACACTTTGAGTTCTCAGAAGAGTAGAAAAACACTATATAAGAACTAGTCCATTTACCATTCACTGTATACTTTATGTTGACTTTCCCTCCCCTGCTTGTGATCATGGACAAAAGCCACTGATTATTCAGTAGTTCAGCGTAAAGCTTCCTCTTCAGCGCCTTTTTAAGAGATCGCAAGAATATATTTATACGCTCAGCTAATATTAACAGTACTGACCAGAGGTCACACTAGATTATCTGAAGCAGTTACATAATGTTACACAACTTGGCACACAGTTTATGAGCCACACATCTGCATATGCTTCCAGCCAGGTTATTTCAGGATGAGTTTGCCATGAAGCTTTAAATAAAATTGTGATGATCTACAGAATAAATTTTCATTCTGCTTCTGCTCTGCAGCTGGCAGAGCGTGTCCTCCTTTTCCCCCCCTGCAAATATACTTAAACTTCTTTTTTGTCTTGTTCGTTCTCCTTTACAAGCTTTGCCCTTTAGCTGTTATGCAAGTGCTGCCGGAGAAATGCTTACTCTTAAATCATTTAGCGCGTTTTTGTGGATCAATGATCCCCCCCAAGTTTGGAGAAACAACATCTATTGGATTGATGTTTCCCAAAGCAACACTCTGAGTAAATATATCTGCATTCATTGAGCTGCTCTGCTCAATCACATTGCTTTAGCTGCAGCTCTACAAGATATCTTGCACCCAGAGGGAGATACTGGCAGACCCTGTAAGGCGCCTTGCTGACTGCTCAAGTGTCTTTATCTGTGCATTTCCTAATGGCTTTGCGCTTGCACAGAATTTAATGTTTAAAAAAAGCGATAATGTTCAAAGTGATTCCACCCCCCCCCCCAATGACTTAATTAGAGACAATTACAGCACAAAATGACTGTTTTCAAATGTGTCCTGATGCCTCAGTAATTCTTTTAGGTTTGATTTGGCTGAAAACCTGAAATTGAATGCACTTGTATGAAACTTGATTGTATATTGATCTTTTTTTTCATTGTACTGTACTTAAATAAAGAGCCACGTTACACGCGAGCTCTGCTCTAACTCTTCAGACAACCTCTAGACATCTACTGTACATCCTTTGCTGTCACTAGACAAATAATCAATAGGCCCTTGTGAGGACAAAAAAACAATCCCTGTAGACCTTTATAATGCATCCATACGCTTGTTTAATTGCCTTGCTTTTCCAAGGTGGCTGCCAAAAAAAGGGGGGGGGGATGCCATCTGCTTTAAATTAGTACGGGCCAGGAAGGAAGCATTTGACAGTGTTGTTTAAATCAGTCAGACAGGAGATGGAAAGGATCTCATTACGATTATGCTGATCCCGTGAATCAGTCACCTCCTGGAAGATGTTTTGGAAAGAAAAAAAAAACACTTCTTTTTTGGCCCTGTCATCCTTATTATCACTCAGCTTTCCAACATCATTTAAAACCGAATAAACAGGAGTTAATGTTTATAAGTGTTGCATAGAGGAGTTGTTTCTTTTTCATGTGCCTTCCTACCGGTGCTGTAATCAGCATTTCTCTGAGATAAAATCACTGTGAACATGCTCCTTTGTCTTTGAACTACATTTGAAATGTGTTTTTTTTTTTTTTCTTTCTGTGACACGTTTCCTCAATGAGAAGCTGCACTGTTGTGGCCATTTGGTCTTTGTGTGTGTGGTGTGCGGTACAGCCACCCATGCATATGAATGGCAATGTTTCCAACTTTATGCAACAACTTTACAATTCCTGTGCTGTTAGAAACTGACAGCAAGGTCCTCTCTACAAGGACAAAATAACAAAACAGCTCAGCAAATAATGCAATCCGGAGTAGCAGGAGCAAAAATAATAGTCTTAAAGCTCGGACCACAAGTGGGGATGGAGTGTGTGAGGGCAATCAAGTGCAATCAACTACAACATTGTGAATGCCTTTGACCGGGGACTGTCCAAAATCTGCCACTTGTGTGAGTCATTGATTCTCTAAGAGTGCAGGCTTTTTAGTGTGGCCGGTGCGGGCTGTGAAACTGAACAGACACAATTTAACTTTGACACACTGTCTGGATCAAATTTGACCCTTTGTGATATTTGACAGCAATAGAATAAAAATATTTTAAAATGTTATACCAGCTATGAGTTTTTGTACACTGAGGTCGTTCTGTGTCAAATTCGACCTGCCAATTATATATACATCATTATAGCTGTTACGTTTTGATGTATTAGGTAAACCAGGTCATAATACTGAGTGAGAGTAGTAGTTTTATTATTGGTTTGATACTTATTATGAGGGAATTCTTGACCCGGGTTAGAACTGACTCGTATGAAAGCGTGAAATATGAATAGCATGTAAGGTTTAAACGAATTTGTTGAACACATTTGCTGAAATTGCACACATCCAGCAGCAAAGGAGCAACATTAGCATTCGACCAATGAAACGCGAGTATTCACTCCCTTTTGCGACTGTTTAGATCTACACAAACAGCAGAAGAAGTAATAAACTGTTTTATTAATATAGGCTTCACTGTGTTAGATAGCGTTTGCCAGTCAGCTGTTGGATCCTGGATAGGAAGCAGCAAAGGGTTTATGAAAACATCTGCCTGCTGGGTTCAAAAATTATTCTGATTAAAGTAGGGAGACTGAACCCAAAGCAGGCTGGAAAAATCAAAACAACATGATGAAAGACACTATAGAGCTTTGTAGAGATGAGGGGAGTAACTTGATTATTCTCTTTCATATACGAGTACTCATGTCATCCACTGTTGATTTAACAATATTGATTACAGCCCCTTGAAATGCGGTGTTGATTTCAAGGCTACTTGTCAGCTGTCTCTGTTATTTTGCCTACCCCCTGTGGATTCACACAGAGGTATATTCAGTGTGATTCATACAGAAAAAGAAAAAAAAAAACAAACACCACCTATGAAAAAATGCAGAACTCAAAATGCGTGACACAAGATTAAGGCACACTCCGAGCAGCTGCCAGAAACAGACGCACATACACAAATAGCCGACAACTGAGTGCACAGGCAAGCGCACACTTACACAGGCGCTTTGGATATAAATGAAAAAAAAAAAAAAGCCTGGCAGAGGAGGAATGTTTTTAGCCTGCTCTTTAAAGAGATAAGATCAGGGGCGCAGGTCATCTGGCATGACGTTCCACATTTTCGGAGCAGAGTGACTAAAATCAGTTTCACCGCATTTTGATTTCATTCTTGGAACAACGAAAATTCCCATGCAGGATGATCAGAGGAGTCTGCCGTTGATAAACCGTGAGCAAGTGAGAACTGCATCGTGGAGTCAAGTCATTCTGTGCTTCACAGGCCAGAAGTTCAGCCTTCGAGTCAGTTCAGGGGGATTAAAGCCGGTACGAAGGCCTGGAGCATAAGTGATGTGTTCAGCGCTTTATGTTGTAGTGTGTGCTGCTGGCTCCCAGTCTGTTAGGAGAGACCAGAGATGAAGGCGCTGCAGTATGCTCACCATGATACATGTGCAGTGGAAAATAAAAACATTTACTGGGGAAAGTTTTCAGACCCCCCCGAATACTTACTGCCATCATTGCACTTAGTCAGCTTTTAAAGTAGATTAACACTGTTGTTCTGACTTTATACACTAGGGAGCGCTTTCATATTCAGAGCCCTCAACATTTCGTAGATTGCAGCATGTCATCTTGTGATACACTAACAGTACAGGACTGTACTGTCCTTGGGGAAAGGTAAACTTCACTCACTAGAATATGTGATCTACATGGCTCATGATTTACCCTGACAGGTGTTCTGTGGTCAATTCTTTGCTGCTCCACTCTCTCTCCCCCCCAAAAAAATACTTCAAAAGTTCTTCTCACACTAAGTTGGCTGAGCAACCCTTGATTGAAGTTGAAGGGTGAAGTAACACTCCCTTCTTTAGGGCCTCAAGGTATTTTTTCCATTCTGCGAGACAGGTAGACCGGTGAAGGCGACTGAATTCCAAGGCGCTGTAGTTATAATTAAGTCATTGCCAAAGGAGGCTGTGTGTAGTGGAAGATGTGCCTGAAGTTTGGTCATTCAGAGACAGCTTGTGCCTTCCTGCGCAAAGTTATCGCTCCCAATTTAAAGCTGCACTAATCGCTATCATCTAATAATCAATGGAAAAAAGATCGTGTGCGATGCGAGAGAGTGTTCTCCCTCAGTTCTATCAGTTCATTGTTTTTGTTTTCCTGCCAACATCTTGGATGTTTCGGTTTAGTCTCGAGGCTCTCATCAACCTCATTTCCAGCTGCAGTATGCAGATGTTTGCAGCTAATTGGAAACTACTGTACTACATTCACTCAGTACCAGAAACAACTCTGTAAATCATCATTATCAGTGAGTGGTAGTTAGGCAGTTCACTAACAAATTTACCGCAATAATATTAAAAGGAGAAATTACAGCGGTTGTGCTATTCCCAAGTTCTTCCATGCTCCCTAAGCGATTATAAATCAGGATTCACATGTATTTGGATTTTGTGATTCACAACCAGTCAAGGCTTGCTTTCTTGGAGACTCTTACAAATGTGCCCTCCCAGTGATATCCTAAAGTAAAGTCCCAATATACTTTATGCTATCTTACAAATTCATTATCTGATAAAGTCTCTGAGAAGCCGATGAAGTAGAAAGTGGTGATTGAGGGCATCAAAACTTAGAAAAATCATCAGAAACGATTCTTCTGGTGACTGATGTCACAGGAAATGCACACATTTGTGTGATCTGTCACTGTTAAGACCTACAAGACAAAAAGTCAGCCAGACCATGTCTTTACATTCATACTTGCTGTAGTACCATCATGTGGAAGATTTCAACTCACTTTACATGAATAGAACCTTCAGAACCCTGATTGTAAGCATATATATGAAGGCAATATTAACTACATAAAGCAGCTAACGAGTGCACTGACCTACAAACACATTGAAAACCGTTTTCTGTATCTGCATATTATGCTAGCTACAGAAATGCCATAGCCGCACATGCTAATGCACATGATAAAGCGCATGGAGGACGTTTTGTAGTTTGAGCTTTCTACATGATTTTTGCAAACCTGTTAGAGGCAGAATACAGTGCTCTGGGACACTGTGAATGCATCAAATGTAAGTGTAAATCCTCTGGTTTATTGCTCTATCTTATGTGGTTGCAATTCTATGGGCATTTAAAATTAGCTACCAGCTGGGATCGTACAGTCTGGTTGCCGCCGCCTCATCGGAGGATCCTTGAGGAGGAAACAACAACAAATATTACAAAATATTACATTCTTGGTATTGGTATTCCTCCGCAGTTACAACTTTTAGTGCCAGTGAAATTTGTAGCAAATACTGAAATCACCCTTATACAGTCACCGGTGAGTTATCTGTTAATAACCAAAGCTACGACATAGATTTCAACCAGATAAACACTCTCAGAACTGAATAAACTACCACTTCCTACTACCACTTTGCTTTGTTATGACTCAAGCCGTGTCCCAAAGATCCCAAACATCAGTAAGAATGATTGAGGAATGAACTGAAACACAGCACACAGATTTATATTTTGTTTGTCAGTGGTATACAAAAATAGCAGTGGCATATTAATTCACCAAAAACGTCAACACATTGTGGCGTTCTACTTCTTTCTGCTAATATATTCCAAGTTTTAAGCAGCATTTAATCTCCATTTACCCCCTGTCTGTGCCCATTCCATGCGCGACTCTCCTGGAACCGTTCCCTCTCTGTCAGACCCGTTATGCAGTTTCTTCCACAGTTATTTCCTTATAAAGCTTTTTCTTACTCTTTTAAACGATTGCTGTTTGTTGTCCTTTTGGTATTAATTTAAAATAATGACATTGTGAAGACCTCTGAGGACAATAAAGAGCATAACTTCAGCTTAATTTCATTTGACTTGGCGTGCAGCAGGCTGAACTGGTGATTAATGTATGATTTGGATCCAGTGCAGCCTCTTTAACTTTTTGAGCACCATTTCTTCTCTTCACCTCTGTTGTTTTGTTTCTCTTGGCCAGTGACAGGGAGCACAGGTCTAAAGGTGAACATGGACAACGACAGGTAAATATTTTGAAACAGAAAAACAGCCTGTCGTGGGTCCACTCCAAGGTGTTCTGGAACACACAATGCTGAGTTTGCATACAAGGTCAAAATATATTTTGTGTGGTCATTGTGCTTGGGTTTCTTCTATATTTGCTTCCAATATAACACATAATATAACATTGTGCCAGGTCCCTACCCTTTCATGGTAATTCTCCTTCATTAGGTGTACCTGTTCAACTCCATGTTAATGCAAACATCTAATCAGCCAATCGTACAGCAGGATTTATTTTGTGCAACTTGTGTGTTTCCTTCCATCTATGAAAAGGTGTGTAATATGTGAGGCGAAAGCATGCCAATTGGACCGTGCAGGTGTCCGGCTGTGGTTGGCGTGGCAAGACCACAACTTACAAATGCTTGGCTCCAGCCTGAGCACCACGGCCTACACAAGGAGCCAAGATGGCTGCCACCCGCAGAGGATCATTCACTTCCCCCGTCACCAACCAGCCACACAAGTGTTTACTGTAACTTGTCTGATCAGTGCCTTTTTATTTAGGAATAGTTTTCTCTTGCTTATATCAGCCTAGGGAGGTAAGCTGTTTATTTCTTCTGGGTAGGTTATCTCTGTTTGCATTGGCAGACAGCTCCATTTGTTTGTTTTTTTGGCCTTAGCTCACCCTGATGTTATTTTATACTCTTGTGTTTGTAAATCTGTTGAATAATAAATACAACATCTATTCTTTACTGACAAGTTGTTTCTTTGGCTCCTTGGGACTTAGGAAAAATGGATGCCTTTTCATGTTGTGTCTCAGCCCCCTAGATGCAATGTACCGTAGCATGACGCCAGACGGGCTAGTCTGAGTATTTCAGAAACTGCTCATCTACTGGGATTTTTCCCTCACAGTCATCTCCTGGGTTTACAGAGAATGGTCTGAAAAAGAGAAAATATTCACTGAGTGGCAGTTCTCTGGGTGAGAAAGCCATGTTGATGATAGAGGTCAGAGGAGAACGGCCAGACTGCTTTGAACTAATAGGAAGGTAACTGTAAATGAAATAGCCACTCATTACAACCAGAGTATGCAAACTCACCCAAGCTTATTAAAAGTGGACCATGGAAGATGCAGTAGGGAAACTGTTGCCCGATGATTTCTACTGCAAGAGTTCGAATTTGGCACTAACAACATGAAAGCATGGATCCATCCTTGTTTGATGTAATGCTGTAATAATTCAGGCTGCTGGTTGTCGTACAGTGTTCTTTGGGATATTTTGTTGCCACACTTTGGACTCTTTAGTACCAAGTGAGCATCATTTAAAACCACAGCCTATCTGAGTATTGCTGCTGACCATATTCATGCTTTTATGACCACACTGGATAATGCACCATGTCACAAAGCTCAAATGATCTCAAACTGGTTTCTTGCATGACTTAGATGGCCTCCACAGTCACCAGATCTTGGGATGTGATGGAACGGGAGATTCTCATTATGGATGTGTAGCCAACAGATCTGCAACAATCATGCTACCATATCAACTAAGATCAAAATCTCTGAGTTTCAAATGTGTTGTTGAATCTGTGCCACGAAGAATTAAGGCAATTCTGAAAGCAAAAAGTCATACCTGGTTATCAGCAAGGTGTACCTAGCAAAGTATGATGAGTGCATATTTCATTAGAAGGCTAAGTCACTTAAAATAACTAAAAAAATATAGTGTTTAGCAAATATTACTCAAACAAACAAATAAACAAAATATGCATTTTGTTAGAAGATATTTTCTAAAATAGATAAATATTGTTAACATGGGACAAACAGCAATCCCCATATTCATGCTAACCAGTGCAAGGTGATGCTGTGACTTTTTTGGCTTTACATGCAGGGCTTAAAGTGGACCACTGAAGGTGCTGAAATACATGCTGGCTAATACACATTACTGCTGAATTTGTTTATTTTTCATATCCAGCAACCTTTACATTGTGCTTCCAGTGATAGCATTGAGATACATGCTCAGGAACAAGAAAATAATCCCATCCCATCCCAAAGTTGTTTTTTTTTTAAGTGGCAGAAAATTTAAACAGCCAAACCCAACTTTAACCTCTATTTACATGAAATAGTTGTTAGTACAATCAGATTTTGGAATTTTCTTGGGAAGGTTAGGGTCGTACATGAAGAAAAGAGAACTTTCTAATTTCTGTATTAAGCTTCATTTAAAAAGAGAATAAGGTAACATAATGACAATATTAGTACCGAAGACTTTCTGTGACTGTTATTTAAAAAAAAAAAGCACAGCTGGGTTATCACAATAATAAGTTGCATGGAGTCAGCTAGCCATATGCATAGTAGATTTATTGGACATTAACTACAGTGTTTTTTCTTTTTACTTTGGGGATTTGTTCAGGTGCATGTTGAGTAGCAGTGCTCCCCACTGACAAACACAATCACTTTCCTTCTTCTCTATTTGCCATAAGCACAGAGTAACTGATAAACCCCATTTTCAAAATGAAAGAAGGGATTTATCAGTGGTGGTAGTGGGTGGACGGCTGATATGAGAATTAGCAGCATGACTTGTTGTGACAGTAAAATGAGTAAAGAGTAGGGAAATATATTAACAGCTTGCAAAATAAGTTAAATTAATAATCACAGATTCATAGCTAATGTAGTGCTGAACGCGATAGTGTCATAAACTATTAAGAAGCAAAAATAATGAACGCAGAAACGTGCAGCTTTAGATAATGATTCCGTTGCCTCTGACTTTGGACAAACCTTATTTATGTTAAAGAGACCGAGAGAGGCATAAGCTGGATCTGTCATTTAACTGCTTGTTATTTACATTTCAAACTTGTGAAGCATTATGTAATAATCACATGCTATCTACATGTGCCTGTACAGTATCACAGCATAGGTGCACAAGTGGCAATATCTACCTTTATACTGGAAGAGTGTATTCTTTTTCTTCCTCGATGGCAATTTATTTTCATCCTTGAAGTTTGTGATCACTTTGTTGTGTTTGCCGAGACTTTCCCCATTCATTAAATTTTAGGACAGCGTGCACATCCGGGGGGGGGGGGGGGGGGTTCACTTT
>VOQJ01047471.1:0-10070 GCA_015052665.1 Apistogramma diplotaenia | reverse complement strand
CGAGTTGTCCGTGTGTCTGTTCACGTGTCCGTGTCTTCGTGTGTTACTCCCAGGAGGGAGGGTGTTCCCTGGCGGAAGAGCCAAACGCTAGCTTTTAATCCAGACGAGTGAATCTCACGCCCTGTAACGAAAAATTTAGCTGCCGCCATTTAGCATTTCTTGTTTTTTTTTCCTTCTTCTTCTTCGCTTTCCAGCAGACCTTTGTTGACTTCCCCTGGTCCGTCCTGTAAAGTGTCCGGGCGGCACGCATGACATTTATTTTCCTGCTGCGCGCTGCGGTTGTGTTCCTGTCGTTTAGCTATTATGAAAAATAATCGATTTTGAACATTTAAGAATCGTAATTGAATCGCCACGTGTGGCATCGCGATGAATCTCATAATCGATGTATTGGCACACCCTATTAACTACATATTAAATAGTAATATCACTATGAATCCCCTGTCCAGGAGTAGTTTTTTTTTCTTTTAAAGCTTCAGGTATACGTGTCCCCTAAACACAATGCAAGCAAGTAATTACAACGTTCTGAAAATAAATAAATAAATAGTCATGCACTAATGCATGTGGGTGCGTTTGTGTGCACGCTTATTCAAAAGGCAGCTTTTCAGAAGGGGCCGATTGTAAGTTGTAACCAAACAAAACGAGTTTAACTGTTGCACTTATTCAGCTTGTGAGGTAGAAAAAAAACTTTGTTTAAGGTTTATTTTCATAACCCTGTAAAAGCCTGTTTTAGTTTAGGATCACAAAGAAGAAGGAAAAAAAACCCTAACCCCCACACACACACACACACACAGTGGAGCAGCTAGCAGTCAACCAGCGGCTCGGACAACACCGGCAACTGAGAACAACTCTGCCAAAATCTGACAACCATTCATCCAAACCAACTGCAGCTCAGCCCTAAACTTACTCGCTTCCCCAGAAATACACCTGCCAACTTTCAAGCAGATTAGTCAGTTGTGGAGATGCATGCTGGACACACTGACCCACTGAGATGTCTCCACTGATTAGTAAGATACAGACTTACTCATTTTTAGCCTCTGACCCTCATCACATCACAAATGTCTCGCACACAGACATAATTAGCTTAAACTAATTCAGCGGGGCCGTCCTCTACTGGTTATCTGAAGCTTCCACTCGCCAACTTAGCTGCTGGCATTTTGTTTTTGCAGAGCACCACAAGACATCTTAATAGCATTCTATCTTGACACCAACTGTTACATAAGGCCCTCAACTCACCCACCCCCACCCCACAAGACGCCCTGCTCCACTCCCAGCTGTCGACTGTTGACTCACTGAGTGGGAAAGAAAAACTAGAGGAAAGATGCTCTGGAGAGGCTGTGGGGGCCAGAGGGTGGGAAGGAGGATAGCCGGTAAACACACTGATGTTTCCTCAGCTTAAATACCACTTCTGCTACGATCAAATCAAACCCATGACACTTTTCACTTATCAGCATTTTTCTACCGCCGTTCTCATTCATCCCGACTTCTTCTGTCATCTGATCAAACTGCAAATGCCATTCCTTCAGAAGCTATTTTTTCTGTCATAAAACTGCACCCACTAAGCAGTCTAAAAATAGCTGACTTCCACCTGTCTGCCAGAACCGGCGCTTATCTGGGGGACGGTAATCCAAAGGACACTCCGGATTTTCTGAGCATGCCGCTCTCGCTCAAACGTGAAGAATGTGTTCATTTGTGGTATTTTCGGTGCTGAACTGGAGGTGTCTGGCAATCCAATTAACACACCGCCAAGATAATGAGTGTGTTGCCACGGCCAAGCAGTCACACTGTCATGCAGAAAACCTGACTCAAAAGGCACTGTACCCTCAAGCTGCCTCAGATCTACTGTGCCGGGTGATGAGATGGCACATACTTCCATTGTACTCCTCAATTATGAGCATTTGAATGATTACAACAAAAAGACAACTGCAAATTTTCATTTAAAAGAATGACAACAGAGCAGTGAGAGGACGGAAGGTGACAGGAAAATACAGTATTCCCAATACTAGTAGCAGAGAGGCATGATGAGAAAAGGGCATATGAACCACTTACAAAGCCATTTGTGCGACTGTATGTCTGGGCACAGCAGCCTTATTGCAATGCACTATTGATCCCCATTTTCCTTTTCTTTTGAACTTGCAGCCCTGCTGTATTACTTTATAAACTTATCACTTGATCCCTTCTGCTAAAAGGCTCACTTCCATCATTTCCTACTTTCCCATCAGCACTGTGGGAGTCAGCATGTCAGCTGCGAGAGTACGGGCAGAATATACAGCAAGACCTCGACAACTGCAGCAACCAATTTGTGTGTTCAGCCATTAGCCATTAGCCATTAGCGCAGCAGCAAATCGTCGTGACGTGGCAGTGACGGTGTGCACTGATGCCTGCTCGCAGCTCGGGTAGTTGGACTGATAACGTTACGCCCTCGGTCACTAATGAAGACGCTTGTTTTTGAAAAGTGTTATATTTTAAGCGGCGTCACTGTTAGTTGATGTAGTTAACTTATCCTGTGTGCCTAACCCTCCTAGTAAGTCAATTTCCGTTACTACTTATGATGTTAACGGGTCAGTTGTGACCCGTCTTAAATCAGCCAAAAACCGCCCTCAAAACAGTGTTTTTTTTTAACCAATTTGTTTGTTGCCTCTTGGTTACTTTGTTAGGCTTCTTTATCCATGACAACTTTGATTTTAATATTTTTGGTGTGGCCCTGCACAGCCTTTCCTTTTACAGTATACCTCTCTTTTTAAATGAAAAAAAGGTAAAATGAGAGAATTCTGTAGATAAACAAAAGGTTCTTATATGATCTTAGTATTATTAAGAAGTATTAGAACACATCTACACATCTCTAAAATAAATTTTATTATTAGCCATAGAACGTTTATGGTGTTAACGGGTCATTTGTGACCCATATATATTTACGTCAAAAAAAGGGAAGAAACATTTCTTTTCAAATATAGAAGGCCTAAACATATTTATGACAAAGTAAGTGAGGTCACAGTGTGTTTAAGATTTCAGTTTTGACACTGATTATTGGTTTATAGTCTTATAACATAACTGGGTCACAACTGACCCCAGCAAACGAAACGTACTAAGTTTTAAAAAAAAAAAATTACAATTTAGTGAAATTATTTTTCTTTTCTTTTTTTGTTTAAATAAAGGTTTCTGACAAAGTCAAAAAGCCTTGATGCAAAAAATAATAATTAAAAGGCAGTTTTATGCACTTAAAACCTAAAACAGGTCGCTACAGACCCTAACACCTTAATAGGGCTATAATCACTGAACCCGACCATTTTTGAACTGTCGGTGCCTCTTGGAGCATTTTGATTGCATTATCTGACAAATAATGTGGCCGGCAGTATGGCACAGCCCATCCAAAACATTGTAATACACTACTACAAAAAATGTTAGTACTTTAACCTAAGTAGCAGATTTTTGGTATTCATTAGTTGCAGAAATTAGGATAAGAAGCCTGTGGTGCATCACGATCAATACATTAATCTTATCAAATTGTATTTTATTTGAAATGGGGACTTGTGAACATGTTTTCTGCTTGTTTTACTTTTCAATTACTTGAAAAGTAAAACAACTTTGATTGAAAGTAAGGAGAGAGCGAGAGAGAAAGCTATTTTTAAGAATATAAATATTGTTGGACTGCGTAGACGGGACTCTGTGAGGGTTTTAACCACCGCAGATGTTTAAATTTGTCATGCGGCATCATCAGGGAGGTGTCTGATCTGTCCCAGATTGATTCTGCACCAACAGATGGTATGGCCCCCACAGAGCTTGGATCCTAACATCATGGAGTCAGTGTGGGATTACATGCAGTGACAGATACGACAGAACTGAGAAAGCCTGAATCCACAAAAGAACTGGGGCGAGTTCTATAAAATGACTGGCATAAGTTATTTTAAAGAGCTCATTTTTCAACGACAAACTTTATTTATTTATTGCACAAAGTGGTTATTTGTATTGTTAGACATTTAAAGGGTCTATACAAGCAATTTTTTCAAGTCTATTTTTATTTGCTGAGGCCTATTTTTCCATCAAAACTCCCACCAAGCTACAATTAACTAACAGTGTGGTTTTGATTCTTTAAGGTGCCATTAAATACAGCATGTATCTAAAAGAAGTTTTAATTCTGCAGCCGTTCACTGGTAACAATCGAAACATTCCTCTTAGAAAGACTGTTTATACACACCCCCTTCCAACAACTGTGGATGACCTGTGAAACCACGCGACAGCAGCAGTGGCTCCAGACATGCTCGCAGACGTACGGGACAAGTTTGACTATCGTATCGGCACGTGTCGTGCTTCTAGAGGGGGACGCAATGAGCACTTGTAAGTTTTGTAATTAAAACTTTACATTCATGTATTCATGAACATTTCAGTTTGAAGCTTTACTACGTAGAAATGTAGGGAACGGGAGTAAAGTGCAAAAAACAAACAAAAAAGAGCCCTCCATCAGCAGCCCTCATCTCTTTATTCTAAGCCCCTCCCACCAGCATATTAGGGGCTCTGTATTTTCTTTGTATGTGCTAAAGTAAGCTAATATTTGGCTCAGTGCAGGATTTTTCTTGGTATAAGCGCTTTGGTCAACTCATATAGCCACTAAAATTTAGCTCTGAAAGGACTCTTTTTCTTCTCCTTATGCAACTCTATTGTGCTCACCTGATTTGGCCTGAAGAGAGCTATAATTGGTCAAAGTGTCCCATCATGGACTAGACACAGATGAACAGAAATGAGGTTCAGGAGTCCAATTCTCTTTCAGACCACTTGAATTACAATTATAATTAGATTTTGGTTCAATAATGCCAAAAACATGCTGCCTACTGCATCTCTAAGCACAAGCACTTGACCTAAAACATTCAGTTTTCTTCTGTCCACCATTTACAAAGGAAAAAGGCCAAAGATTAACAGCTTATCCAAGAAAAATCTCCTCACACCGCATCTCTTGAATAACAATCATAGGCTAGAACACGGATGTCCCTGAACTTCTCTGTGCACTGTATGCTTTTGTATGGCCAATGCTTGCCACTGAGAGGCTGCAGTGAGCAAGGGTCAAGAGTCTGTAGGAGTAAGAGGTTTATCAGGGGAGGCTTTACCAAGTAGTCTACAAAAGCCCAGGTCAGGTCTCACCCATCACTCTTTTTGACCAAAGTGTTGGCTTGAAATCAAAATACCCCAAAACTGCTCTTGAAAAGACGGCAAAGCCGGTAGTGAAACAAAGCACGCTCTTCACCAGCTAAATCTATTAAATATGTTGACACTGCTCACATACGCTGCATGCTGTGAGAGGGCAGAGTGATATAAAAACTCTTAAAATCAGCCCTTTCGGCTTTTGGCAAGATTTACAGTCAAAGCCCTCTTTAGGTGTTAAAAAGCTGCTGTCTGAATTTACTAAAGAACAGCAGCGTCAATCTGCAAGCGGAAGGCATGCCACGAACACGAGTACTTTTGCAGCTGGCCTTATTGCATATGCATTTGTAGGAATTTCCTTTTAGGAATGCAAAATCTGGGGAGGAGATGACTTACACAGACATGATTTACCGAGCTTTCTGGCACGCAATTTATTGCAACTGAGCTAAATTTAGCACTGAAAAAAGCCCGTCTTATTTTGTGCCCGATGTGGTCATGAGAGTTGTTGTTAGGAGTGTTAATTTATTTGCAATGAGAGGGGAAGAGTTCATCAGAACAAGTGCATAATTGGCACAGGTGGATGGCTCAAAGCTGTGAGCACAGTGTCAGAGAAAATCTTCACCCTGCACATGTAGAGCTGGCCCCCCACATGTTTTGCTTCTCAGTAATACTGGTATTTTTATGAGCTCAACTGAGCTGCACTGAGCGCCAGAGGGCGAAGCAGAAGCCCGATATGTGTTACAGGCAGCCAAGATCCTTTATGCAGTGAGCTGATGAGTTTGCAGCGGTTCGTGTTGCTTCATTTCTGCACAGAGATCGGTGCATAATGTAAACATCTTTTCTGATCTGTTGCAAACCCAACTGAAATGTCTTTCAAGTTGTAGTATTTAACGAGACTCATATTTCTCATAAAGGTTCAGCATTATGATTCTATGATCATTACAGAAGCCTTGAGGAAATTTAAGATGCACAAATATTATTGACATTATTATTATTATTGTCAGGATTCTCCTATCAGACGTTCCATGAACGCAGCTTTGTGCAGCAAATTTTTGGTAAATAGGAAATTATTTTAAAGGCCACCTACTAAAAGGTCTTTAACACGTTCTAAAATTACTGGCTTCAAATGCTACAGACAAAACATAATTGTAGTTTGTCTGATTGTAGCTCCTGCAGAGCGGCCGCTTGTTCACAAACACATCCTGAAGGAAAGTCTTGACAGGTTCAATATAAGAGCGCAAGCATGTTATTAGCATTAATATGGACCCTTCTGACAGCATGTAACGTGCACGTATACCAGTCTAAAAGCTGTCAACCACCACTGGCTCTGCAACTTGCTGCTTCAGATTTTTAGTTTGTTTCATGCTGTTGAAACTGACAGTTTCTCCTGAAGACAGTCCGTGCTCTCACTATTGCCCCAAGTTAATAAGAGTCATATTCTGATGTCAGAGTTGCAGCTATTTACTGCAAAAACAGCGTCTGCATGGAAAACTTGCTCTTATTTCACACCGGATCATCAACAGGTGGCAAAAGTAACACAAATGATGCACGACAGCTGAACAAGCACTGAAACAAGAAAAGTAAAACTCTTATTTTAACATTTAAAATGAATAATACAAAAAACGGTCTGCCAACGTACACAGTATGTGGCGGGCAGTTTATTGCATCACATAATGCTGAAAACAGTCATGACTGTGACAGGTGCCAATCAGGGGTCCTTAAGGTGGGTAATGGGTGGGCCTATTCATGCCACACAGACAAAGTTACTTTTACAACGAGCAAAGCAGTTTGTAGAGTTGAACCCAGCAAAGAAGTCCACACTTTGGAGAAATCAAGAGCCCAGGTTCAACATAGCCAACTACCTCCAGTTCCCCGAACAAAATCAGCTAATAGTCATATTCTCTATGCCAGTAATTTCCTTGTTTTGCTCTGATTTATATTCTACCAGCCCAAAGAACAACACACTCACACTCAGCACAGCACAATCGCAGCCTCACTCTGAAACATGTTTTTTTTTTAAATGCCCTGTTCTCTGACCCTTCACGACTCGCAATTCCATTAATATTTTTAGTCTTTTGAGTTCACTTTCTGCCTTCTGGCTCAACCAACAACAATCTCCAGTTTATATTTGCTACAAACAATATTAATCATGTACAGGATCGGTATGAGCATTTGTAAAATACGTGATAACACGCAGTAAATGACTGCTCCCCCTGGTGGAAACAAGACACTGACTTGTTTTCCTATACATTTCCTATACAGTCCCGTTACGGAAAAGCCAGGCAGATTAAGAGTCTGTATCTGTATGTGAAAATGTTTCGACAAAGTGAAGATGAAAGCTCTCACTCACCATCACTGCTGCATTCGATCGGCAGTGATGGGGAGTGAGAGCCAGGTTCATTCATACCTGTACAGGTGTGGCCTGGTTACGGTCAACAGTAACCACAGCATTACAGATTAAAAGTGACTTTTGCTGTCTATCGCCCGCCGATCCTTTCAACGTCCTGACGGACCGCAACGAGATTAACGCGGAAGTGCAGGACATAAAATTAGGAACTTTTTGTTTCGGATGCGTTCATGTGAGAGCGAGAACGAAGAGGCTGAAGTGAGTGACGAGATTCCAGAGGAGATATTGGAATAATGTTCGTGCACTGTTCAGTAAAAAGCATAAGCAACGTAACTTGTGTTACTGATACATACATACAACATAAAGATATAAAATTGTAATTTCTTGTGAAGAGTCAACAACAAGTTTATCTTTTCATGGGACAACACTGACAAAATGACACTTTGGCACAATGAAAAGTCATCTGTGTGCAGCTTATATAACAGTGTAAATGTGTTCTTCCCTCAAAAGAACTCAAGATACAGCCACTAACGTCTAAACCAGGGACAACAAAAGTGAGTGTGGCCACCATTATTTTCCAGAACGCTTCCTCACCTGATCGCTGCCACACATGCTTGAGACCATCCGAACCAAACAAATGAATCTTGGTGTCAAAGTGTCATTTTGTGAGTGTCGTCCCATGAAAAGATGTAATTAAACATCTGCAGAAATGTGAGGGGTGTACTCACTTTTGTGATACACTGTAGGTTTGTTTTTTGCATATATTCCCATGCGAAATATGTCTATTATTCACCCATCATGTGACCGACCCTACCTTTGCTGAAGTCTTTGGGATCAAGTGACAGGCTGTATCCAGGTAACGTCTCCAACAGCAGCTTGTAGCAGGCCCTCCAGCCAGGCTCTGGGATGGTGGGAGCTACGCACTGCATGGCGGCGACACGCTTGAAAAAAGCTGATTTTCGATGGAATCCGATGAGTTCGTAGAGCTCAGACAGAATACTGTAGCGCTGGATCTTCTCTTCCTCCGACAGCTGCCAGTAGAGAAACATCATTAGGTCCATCTCCACTCAAAAATGCCTTTTTGTTAATCACTTCACTTGGACGTTTGAATATAGCTTTGTAAATCAATACATGTCTCTTATGCTGCTCTGCTGGGGGAGGTAAATTTGTGTGAGATCACCTTGCTTAAAAAATGTTTATAGACCAATCACCGGTCAGTATTTAAAAAAAACATATCGGGCACAGTTTTCTGTCAGAGCGTCTTTTTATCAATGTCTTCTGATGTGCCAAGAGGGCAGCATTAACATTCCAAACCCATCTATGAAACTTGATGAAAAGCCAACTTTGTGAGACGTCTGAGCAACGCTGAGATCGAGAGGAGGGAGAAAAAGAAAGAAAAAAGGTCCACAAAAGACATCCCAGGACAAAGACATTTGGTTCAAAACTGTTTACAGCGTGAATGCACTACAGCTGATAACAGCAACAAACTGATATCTTAATGACTGCTTTTGAAATGTCTTAAGATTTAAGATTTTAAGGTTTTAATAAAACAGACAAAATGCCTCTGAACCAAATTTAACCTTTGCTAAAGGTACAGTTACTTATTCAAGTTATTTAATAGAAAGAAAATGTTTTATAAACTTACACTGATTAGTGTACAGTTACTCCTTTTAACAAACTGATGCAGTCTCATAAACTTAGAATTAATCCAATAAAAGTACATAGGAGCAGATGTTGGTTTGTGGAAGCCGCCATGTTGCTCCGCCATCTTGAACACAGTGACCAAGATGGACATCGAATCACGTTTTATGCATGTGGCTAGAGACCGGCCACATATGTAGCATAAGTTACTTTTAATTAAGAGATCACAAATAACTCTTTCATACTCTTTCAAATATGACCATTTAGTATTTGTACATTTATATTTTCATCATCTCTCTCTTATCATGTCTTTCTCCTCCTCCCTCATTTCCACCTCAACCTCCTCCTCTCACATTACATTAGAGTTGATTCAGCAAGTGTTCGAGGCCAACAATCTTAGATTACTTCAAAATTTCACTAACAGCAGCTAACAGCAGCTAACAGAGGCCAACAGCAGCTAACAGAGGCCAACAGCAGCTAACAGAGGCAAACAGCAGCTAACAGAGGCAAACAGCAGCCAACAGAGGCAAACAGCAGCCAACAGAGGCAAACAGCAGCCAACAGAGGCAAACAGCAGCCAACAGAGGCTAACAGCAGCTAACAGAGGCCAACAGCAGCCAACAGAGGCCAACAGCAGCCAACAGAGGCCAACAGCAGCCAACGGAGGCCAACAGCAGCTAACGGAGGCCAACAGCAGCTAACGGAGGCCAACAGCAGCTAACGGAGGCTAACAGCAGCTAACGGAGGCTAACAGCAGCTAACGGAGGCTAACAGCAGCTAACGGAGGCAAACATCAGCTAACGGAGGCAAACATCAGCTAACGGAGGCCAACAGCAGCTAACAGAGGCCAACAGCAGCTAACAGAGGCTAACAGCAGCCAACAGAGGCTAACAGCAGCTAACAGAGGCAAACAGCGAGGGCAAAAAAATTAAAAAAACAGAAACATTTAGTT
>VOQJ01047466.1:0-10163 GCA_015052665.1 Apistogramma diplotaenia | reverse complement strand
ATAAAAGCAACTCAATTTCAAAATGTAGGGGAAACTGTTTTCTAAATAAAAATGTATAAGGAAAAATCCCAGTCCACAAGCATCCTCATTCACAGCATGTTCACTTATATTTTCACGTTATGATACATATTCACATTATTTATTGACTGTATCTGAATATATCACAGATATTTTTAATTTAAATGACGATATGAAATAATACAATATAAAATACAATGACTTAAATTATATTATTGTATATACTAGGTCATCACATCATTGTCAGTTGAGTCTATCAACTAGGTTGCTTGTAGGGATTTTCAAGTTCCAGCAGGTGTCAGTATTCAGTGACACAGTATCGACACAGTATCAATACAGCTTGGCAATGTGTCGAAACGCTTCACGACGCCTCATCGACCCATCACTATCGTTCAGTGAGATGCCAAGAAACTTAGCCGAACAATCAAAGACGACTCTCAACTTTGTTGGCCTTTTGGGGTGGTACAGCCCATGGTGTGGGATGTACCATGCAATCTCACCATCAGTCACAGGAGGGGCTGGTTCTGCGTCACCACTGCTGATAATGTCACTCATAAAGGCGCTGTAATGCTCATGATACTGTGTCAACAGAAGTCATTGTGCTGAGCTTTAAATGCACTGGTTGACTATCCACATTCAGCTCCGAGGCTAAATCTTCCAAAATAAAGGAAGAGTCACTCTGGGTGTCAAGCAGGGCATATGTGAGTATTTCTTTCTGTGGCTCAGATGCAGCTGACACAAAAACTGGTACTATGCTGGATGTGGCAGATATTTTTCTCGTAAGTACATGGGTCATGACTTCATGCACTTTCCAGTTTGCACTCTCAGCTGGGGGCACAGAGTCCTCAGATCTCCTTTCTTCTGGTTATTTTACTCTCTCTGTGTGTAGACACGTGGGGTGACGTCGACCACACTTACTGCAGGAGTGACGTCCTTTGCATTCTTTAGTTACACGGCCTTTTCTCAAACATCCAAAGCAGAGATGATTTTCACGAATGAAAACTTTCTTTTCATCATTGTTTTTTCCTGCAAAGGTAGGACACTTGCTTATGCCGTGTGATTCATCCTTGCAAAACAAACAGGGTGGTTTAGGTTTAGGAGTGACCACTGTGGGTAAGGGAGACTTCGTCTGGACAGTTGTACTAAATGCTTTAGCTCTTTTAACATGTCTCTCCTCTGTTTTTTCACTCATTAGAAATGGTGAGACGACCGGATTTCAGGCCACTCTAGCTTCCTTTTGTATGAACTGTGTGAAGTGAGCAAAGCTAGGGTACTCCTGCTGTTTGTCTCCACAACAATGCGACTCCATCTCTGTATTATCCAATCAGGCAATTTTTTGAGAAGCTTGTGATTTTTTTCACAATCATTGAGGATATCTAGGCCCTTGACTTGGGGAATAGCCTCTGCACAGCTTTGGAGAAAATCTGCAAACTCTCCACCTAGGAGATCATTAGCAGCTATTTTAGGCCATTTTGCAAGCTTAGTTCTAAATGCTCTTTGGACAATGAAAGGGCTGCCATACCTTTCTTGTAGAACATTCCAGATGCCCTGGTATGCCTGCTCAGTGTTACGAAGAAAATATCCCTCTACTGCCTTTCGTGCTTCACCTGCAAGATAACTCTTTAGATACAATATTTTCTCGCATACAGGTAAGGGTTTGTTGCCAATTAGTGCCATAAAGGATACTTTCCAGTCAACAAACTTTAGAGGGTCACCACTAAAGATAGCTGGCTCAGGTACAGGAAGTCGGTTTAAGGTGAGGGAGTTTGCAAGAGCCTCAGCTAGGCTAAGTTCTCCTTGTCTTGCACTGGTGTGATGATGCGTAAATGACGGAGCCAGTGGATTTAAGGAGGGCTGTGGTATGCTTATAGGGTCATTTAAAGCGTTTTCCAAGTGATGGCAGGATGCTAGATCCGACTTTTCAAGTTCGTTTAAAGTGCTTAAGGCTCTTACTCGTGCTGCTGCTATTTTCACTTCACTGTCTGCCTTCAGCTGTTGCAGTTTAATTTTTTCCTGCTCAAGCCTTGCCTTTATTTCCACTTCTTCTTGTTTTAACTTTGCCAGTGCCTCATTTTCCTTTAATTGCCATTCATTCTCTATTTGGTTGAGTTTAGTTTGCTGTGCAAGTATTTCTTGTGTGTTCTTTGCTTGTTCAATTTTAGCTGCAAATTCAGCTTCTGCTTCACGACTGCTTGTAGAATCTGTCTTTGAGCGTACAACTGAACCATCTGGGATCGATGTTTCTGTTCTTGTATCATCAAACACAGATCCATAATCATTTTTGTTAAGCATCATCCTTACTCTTTCCTTTTCAAGACAGTCGTTAAAAGGCTGATCAATATTTTCTTGTCGTTTAGCAATGAGCTCACAAATGTCCGTAGTAAGCACAGTACATGCATCCATTTTCTTGACTATGTTTGGAGTCATGTATTGGTTGCGGCGAATGGGCTCATAATAATTTTGTACAACCGCATGCTTGTCCCTTATGTCATGGCTGGCACTGTTTAAATCTTCAGGTGAGCAGAAAGCCTTTAGTTTTGTTCTTATTTCTTTAGCTGACTCCTTCCATGTGTGTGTTTGCTCTTTATAGTAATGTCTGGACTTGAATTTGAATGAGTGTTGCTTTAACTTTAAGACTATTTGGGAAACAACACTCAGATCAGACATTTAAACCATTTGTAGGTACACAAGTTAGCAACCACACATATGACTGTAAATACTGCTGAAATACCACAAGTTACTTTAGAGGATAAACGACCCATACAATTTAAGAAATAGCATTAACCTAGTGAACATACACTGTAGCTTTATGATAGTAAACCCAAAACTGCATTTAAGGCATTAAACTCTGAATTAGTGTGCAGATAACTTCATCTTATTATTACTGAGTATAATACCTGAACCTTTGTGAATAACCAAGTCAGAGTTTTGTATGAAGAACGGTGATGAAGTAGTAATGATTCTTGACAGGAGTAGTCTCTCTCGGCTGGCGCACAAGCCTCACTCGACTGACACGTGGGTTGCGCTCGTCTACTATGGGATTAGCTTTCACTCGGCGACGAGTTTTCACTGTAGCAGTCCCTCAGACCCAAGAAAACACAGAGAGCTTCGACGGGTGCAGTAGATTCACATTTACTCCATTTGAGACCAAATATCAGAGGAGTGCACCAATACAACTCAAATACACCGTGAAAACTAAAAGGAAAACATAAAATACATCTGCTTAGATGCTTTTCTTGATACAGAACATGAATACATTACATAAAGTGCAAACTTCATGAACCAAACATGTACCTCGCTCCGCTGTCCAAGGGCTGCAAGGTGTTCATGCCGTTTTAAAGTCTGTGTTCAGCTGCTACGAATCTTCATTTAGCTGTGTTCTGACAAGCGTGTGCTAACAGTTCAGAGTGCCGACCGACAGGAAAAAGCAGCAAACTTCCTTAACTCTCGTTTTTCACCTTTTAGTGAAAGCACAGCTAAAGTTATTTATTTATGTTAGTGTGTATATGTAAAGAATACTGATATGAAATTTTAAACAAAACACGTTAACTGTTGCCAGTCAAATGGTGAATAAGCTACTCTGTAGGGTTCATATGTTTGTAAATCTGATATGATGATGTCAGTGCCTCACCAGCCAAGACCCTCACCGCACGTCACTGGTACTGTGAAATAATGAAGCAGAGCATTATCCCCTCCTTCCAGAAACTATGTCGCAGGGCAGTGTTCCAGCATGATAATGACCCCAAGACCCCACACTTCTAAGACAACCACTGCTTTATTGAAGAGGCTGAGGGTAAAGGTGATGGACTGGCCAAGCATGTCTCCAGACCTAAACCCAAAAGAACATCTTTGGGGCATCCTCAAGAAGAAGGTGGAGGAGCACAAAGTCTCGAATATCCGCCAGCTCTGTAATGTCATCATGGAGGAGTGGAAAAGCATTCCAGTGGGAACCTGTAAAGCTCTGGTGAACTCCATGCCCAGGAGAGTTAAGGCAGTTCTGGAGAATAATGGTGGCCACACAAAATATTGACACTTCAGAAACTTTCATTGAGGGGTGTACTCACTTTTGTTGCCTTTGGTTTAGACATTAATGACTGTATATTGAGTTATTTTGAGGGAAGAATAAATTTACACTGTTAAATAAGCTGCACACAGACAACTTTCCATTGTGTCAAAGTGTCATTTTGTCAGTGTTGTCCCATGAAAAGATAATCTTAAATATCTGCAGAAATATGAGGGGGTACTCACTTTTGTGTATCTAGCTAGTGGTTGCGGCCATTAGCACTAGCCAGCAGCCCCCCCCAACCCAACCCAACCCCACCCCCTGTACAATAGTGCTGCAAGGTGGTTGATTCCTGTTGTAGTAGTAATCCCTGAACCAGGTGTCATGGTGGTCACCAGAGGTGAAGGGAGCCATCAAGCTGAAGAAGGAGTCCTATCGGGCTTGGTTAGCCAGTGGGACTTCCGAAGCAGCTGACGGGTACCACCAGGCCAAGCAGAACGCAGATCAGGCAGTGGCTGAAGCAAAAACCCAGGTGTGGGAGGAGTTTGGTGATCCTATGGAAAATAACTTCTGGACAGACTTTTAACTAAAAGTCAACACACAGAAACTGAGCCAGAATCACCTGCACACATAGATTATAGCACATCTGTGCTGATAACAAAAATATTAATATACAGACAACTCCTCACATTCAAACCTATGGGCAATTTAGAATCACCAGGTAGCCTAACCCCAGTAACTGTATGTATGCAGTGTGGCAGGAAACCCACATAGACACTTTTCAAATATTTCAAATCACATGTCAGATCCACAAACGTTTTCCTGAATCAGTCATGTGGCACAGTTGGCTTGCGAGGCTTCGAACATCACCATGTACGATACAAGCCTCTTTTTACAAGTATACTTTTATAAACAGAATGAGACTAAGCAAAAACACAGCCAATTGGTCTGTGCTAGCAGCTTTATGAGGTTTTACCTTTGTAAGGCATCTGCATGCTATAATGTGTACAGTGACAATATTAACTTGCTGATTTTTAGCTTGTGATGGTTTAGTTTTAGTTTGCCAGCAGGCTAAAGGAGAACTGATAATGATGCAGATGGGAACTGAAACAGACAAACAGGAATGTATCTTATTTTCTTTATTCATGAGCTCCTCAAAGCACTCCTTCTATCTTCTCAGCACATTCTTCACTCATAAGTGCATTTCCATCTATATCATCTCTGTCCTTAATCACCCTAATCTGCTACACATCCTTTCCAGCTTGATCTCTCTGCCTCTCAATCTGAAAGGGCTTTCATTGATGGTGATGACAGAAAGACAAGAACAAATTGAAGAGGAAGTGAAGAGGATGAAGCGTGGAAAAGAAGTTGGTCCAGATGACATTACTGTGGACACAGTACTGTGGAAGTATGGACAGTTTCTGTTTTTAGTTAGTTCATTTTTTAAAATATAAATAAAATCTATCATAAAAAAATAATACTGATGGTACGTAAAACATCTGAGCACTCGGCACGTCTGAGGGAGCATGAAAGCTGGGGGAGGAGGGAGCCAAAGCATGCATCCTGCAGAGTGTAAGAATTACAACAGCATTTAGTTCAATGTCATGAAACAAAGTTGTGTTGGAAACAGAGTGTGAGACAGCTCATCAGAGAGACACACTGAAAGACTTAGACTTTTTGTTTCTTTGTCAAGTACATGCATCAGCCTTTCTAAGGTCTAACTGAAAAATCAGAACAAGAATTACTGAGGTGAAAATATCAAAACAGTCCAATAAAAGGTTTTCATCCACAGCAAAAATTATCGCACAGCCTAAATGAGATGTTGGTTCTTATATCAGTTCAACCTGCCATAAGCCTGAAATGTTTGTCATTTTAAATTTTAATGTTCAATATTCCCTGAAAAATAGGATTTTATCACAGACAGCTACAACTAAATACTGTCATTGCTGCTAAGTGTAGCAGTCTGGGTTCTAAATGAACGTTTTTGATCACCAGCCAATGTAACTCTCTAAAGTTACCGGCCAATCAGAATTTCCACTAGCCAAATCTTATGTGGTAATAATAAGAGAAATGAGTGCCACTGAATGCATTTGGTATTTTTATTAACATTGTTAGCATGAAAAACACAACACATACCATAAAATATACACAGAAAGTGCAAACAGGTTTGGAATCAATCGATCTTTCTATGTATATATATTATTTGAACCACATCTTCAGAGCTCTTCTTCATCAAAATCTGAACTGCTCTTATTTTCTGCTGCACGTTTGTGCACAAAGTTCGGCCTGTGTGAGCGCCCCCGTCAGCAGGCCGTGTATCAGTGGCTTTGGACGGTCAGAGTCAGTTAAGTCAGGTGAGCACAGCTGTATATTCAAGAGGTCAGAGAGGGGATCATCTTTAAGGCGTGAGCGCCAGTCATCATCACCTTCCTCGCCCCCCCCACCCCCAACTGTCCCAGTCTGTCCCAGTCCCAACCTGCACCACATTTAGATTAAAAGTTCTTACTAAGCTAACGTTAGCTCCTCCTCTTTCAGTATCCTCTCTGTTTAGTTCTGGTCCCGTTTACTTCGCTTCTACCTTGAGTTGCTCTCTGAAGTCTGTTCAGTGATGTTAGTGTTCATTTCCACTGTTTCTCGCGCTATTTTCACTACAAACTGTGTGGAGCCAATGGGCGGATAATGTTATGACGTAGCGTTAAGGCATATAGTGTTCATGGGAAATGTAGGAAGTACTGCCAGGGGAGAAATGACTGAGAACGGAGCCTTATGTATCATGCATGTAATGCCTCTTGCATCACTGGCAAATTGGCTACTAAGTTTTTATTAACACCCGCCAAAATGATTTTTTACCCACATTTGGCGGGTTGGTGGGTGTTAATTTAGAACCCTGGTCACTGCCTCGCTCCACCATGAAGGAGCTCAGTTTAGTTGTCTTTCTTTAAACTGACATACAAAATGGTTCTGTGGACTTCTGAGTTCATTGTGTTGCTTGTATATGTGGGATTATGAGCAGGTCCTTTCCTGCTCCTAACGTGAGCCTTTCCATCACATTGGATCATAAAACTGTCCCAGAGTTTGTGAGGCTTGTAAATGGACTAGTTCTGATATAGTGGTTTTCTACTCCTCTAAGCACTCAAAGCACTTTATACAACATGTTTACATTCACTCGTTCACACCACATTCAGTCAAGCACTCCCACTCCCACTCCTGCCCTCTGGAGGTTGTTGTTGATGTCACCAACTGCTTTTTAGGGTCTTTCTTTACATTATCATCTTTTAATGTCAAATGTTTTCAGTCTACAATAAAACTAGAGGGATTGTTACTTTTGGAGGGGAGTCTGTTTGAGAGAAAGCAAAGTCACATTTAAAACAATGAAATGAATACATGTTTGCGGAGTTAAGATGTGATGCTGGAGGATTGTGTTCACATCTAGTCCTTTAGAAGTGTGTTTGCACAGGAGAAGTCACTCACTGCTGACACAGGCATCACACAGGGGGATGAAGGGCAGGAGAAATTGCTGTACTTTTTAGTACTTTTTATTGCTTCACTCCAGGTCCGGTTTTGGAGGACTGGGACATCATAAGCCCCAAAGATGTGATTGGCTCTGAGCAGCTTCTTGCAGAGAGGACCAGATCTCTAGCATCTGCAGCTCTTCCCTTCACGCAGTCTCTGCTGTCCCAGGTTCACCTCGTCTCACATCGTCCAGCCTGTTCACCCAGCGTGATCTCCCAACCAGAGTCTTATGTACCTGTTTCAATTCTTTTCAGGTGGGCAGGACCCTGACCAGGGTCCAGCAGGCCTTCAGCTGGTCTTATGGGGAGGAGATCAAGCCTTTCAAGCCCCCTCTGAGTGACGCTGAGTTTCACAGTTACCTGAATGGACAGGGTCAGTTGACCCGGCCTGAGGAACTCAGACTGCGCATTTACCATGGTGGTGTGGAGCCTTCACTGCGGAAGGTTTAGCACCTGTGTTTTATTAATATTTCTCTCAGCACCATGCACTACATCCTCTACATAAAATCTTTGCTAATTAGTTTAATTTATTACATGTTGATGCTCATTCTGACTCTTACTGACTTCTAGCTCTGAAATCGGCACCTTGCAGGGAGAACATGTTTATTTTCAGCAGATTTAAACTGATAAATTGAGCTGTTTGTGACTTTATTTTGTTTTTTGAATGAAAAGATTAAAAAAACGGACTTACAGGAAATGTAAGATTTAATTATAGAAACTGTATTTTATGAAATGCATTTCTTAATATTTAACTTTTACTTTGTCTGCTGTTGGTCAGGTGGTTTGGCGTTACCTCCTGAACGTCTACCCTGATGGACTGAGTGGGCAGGAGAGGATGGATTACATGAAGAGGAAGACGAGAGAGTATGATCAGCTGAAGAGGGAGTGGACAGCCCGCGTCAGCCACGAGGAGCTCGAGTTCATCCGTGGGAATGTCCTCAAAGACGTCCTAAGGACGGACCGGGCTCATCCGTACTATGCAGGCTCGGAGGACAGTCCACATCTGACTGCCCTCACAGACCTGCTCACCACGTTTGCCATCACTCATCCACAGGTGTGTGTTGTTTGATAGTATTATCAGGATCTTTTCTAAGGCAGGTTTTTCACTCTAATGGACACATTCATTTTATTATTCTGAATATACAAAGAATTAAACTACCGTAAATTCCGGATTATAAGCCACTACACACTTTGAACTCTGCGGCCAATACTAAGGTGCGGCTAATGCATGTTTTTTTTTTCATGCCCCCAAAAACATTTTGCCTCATAACAGCTGCAGAACCCCGGAGGGACGTGGAAAACAACAACAACAACAAAGTTTGAAGCTGTTAATAGCAACTTCTGTTAAAGCAGAAATTTGAGCAAACAAGCAACCCATTAGAAATATATACACACTCTCACACAGAAATATGTTTTAAAAATATACTAAATTAAATAATACATAAAATCCCATTAAACACAGAGAAATAAAAAACAAACTTGGAAGTTGAAGGCCAAAATGTTATTGATAAAGAAAACTATGTATCTGCCAGATTTGTCAGTGTGACTCAACTCAGTAAGTGCTGCAGTGGTATTAAGTTAAACTATGGTGTGTTTTTAAGAGTTTTTTGAACTTATCAGTATTTGCTTAAGCTGCATCCCCAGTTTTCCTTTGAGGAATATTGGATAGCTAACAGTTGGTGGTGGAGGATATACGATTGAAAGATGGGATGTAAAGTGACCAACTGTCAGAATATGTAAGACCAGGTTTTATATATAATAATATCTTGAAATCTTCTGTAGGATACTGGAAGCTGGTGTGGCTCTGGTGACACTGGGCTGATGGGCTCTCTGTTATGAGTTTCTCAGAGCTCTGGCAAGTTAGGAAGAGTGTGAATATTTTATATATTTTTTCACAGTATTCAAAAGTTCTAGAAGAATTTTCTTTTTTGTCTTAAGTTTTAAAAAGTTGTCATTGGTATATGCCCCACCCTGGAGCCAGGCCTGGGGAGGTTGCCCGACGGAGAGCGTCTGGTGGCCGAGCATTAGCCCATGGTGCTTGGCCGGGCGCAGCCTGAAGAGGCAACATGGGCCCACCCTCCTGTAGGCCCACCACCCGCAGGAGGTATCATAGGGGTCGGGTGCAGTGTGTGTCGGGTGGTGGCCAAAGGCAGAGGCCTTGACGGACTGATCCCCGGCTATCAAGACTGGCAATTGGAACATGGAACCAAACCTCTCTTGTGGGGAAGGAGCCTGAGCTAGTGCGTGAGGTTGAGAGGTACCGGCTAGATATAGTCGGGCTCACCTCAACGCATGGCCTGGGCTCTGGAACCAGTCTCCTGGAGAGGGACTGGACTCTGTTCCATTCTGGAGTTGCCCTTGGTGAGAGGCGGCGAGCTGGGGTGGGTATTCTTGTATCCCCCCGACTCGCTGCCTGTACGTCGGAGTTCTCTCTGGTAGACGAGAGGGTTGTTTCCCTACGCCTTCGGGCCGGGGAACGGGTCCTGACTGTTGTTTGCGCATATGCGCCGAACGGCAGTTCAGAATACCCACCCTTTTTGGAGTCGCCGGGTGGGGTGCTGGAAGGTGCTCCATCCGGTGACTCCGTCGTTCTGCTGGGAGATTCAACGCTCACGTGGGCAATGACAGTG